>CM067375.1:45727453-45954953 GCA_034401795.1 Chaetoderma sp. LZ-2023a | reverse complement strand
TATAATTCCTTGGCCATATATATCGGACTGAAATCCCTGCAATCGAAACTTAATCAGGAATAACGCCATACGTTATTCCTGATTAACTCTTCAGTGAGAACACGGCCATAGTCCCACATAGACCTCTTTGTACACAAAATAATAACGCTGACTGACTGAGTTGACATTGGAGAAGTCTTACCTAGAATAGGGTTACATTTGTGGTCTTGTCTGCTTATAGCATATTGGATTTAATCGTGTTCCTCTTATGCAAAAACATGAAAATTTGACATTTTTTGTGAACTTTCACTAGGAATAACAAGATATAATTTGCAGGGATGTATTTACAGTTTGCGGGGCCCTGGGCCAGGGCTAAATGGGCCCTCCAAAAGTATCGAAATTTTGATGTTCCCAGAAGGCATGCCCTACATTCGGTTGAGCGTAAATTGATTCTTTTATAAAACATTTTTCATGTAGATTGAAAAAGTATACATGAGATGTCAAAGAAAATATAATTTAATATTTGTTGAAACTCCAAATAGCAGAGATGTGGGATTTAGCCTAAGTCAGCATCATTATTCAGGTCATTATATATTTGAATTATAATAACCATAGGCCTACTAAGAATCATCCATTCCCAGTATCGATCGTATGTATGATTTGCGTGATTGATACGTACAAAGTGTGATAGGTACGATGTGTAATACTCTTCAAAATGGGAGTTTGTTGCATGGAAAATTGTTTAATGACGTCATCAAATACCAATCGTTAGTAATGTCTCATGTTCCAGACTCAAAAGTGTTAAATAAAACAATCGGCCCTGACACTCGCACTTCTAACGTAGTTAGTTTTAATTTTGAAAAGAATCTCTCCGGTACAGTTGGTAACAAATATACATAGATGCAGACGCTGAGCTATCTTTGCATCTGTAACGGTTCAACCCAGCCATTAGCACGAATGACCAGAAACACCTGAAGTTAATCAACTTAGGGATTTTATGGTTGCTTTGCTCTTGTTGTGAAAATTTAGCTAAGCATAGCTGCGAACTGCGCAACTTCTGACTCCGTGTTTTTCTCCAAAGCATGTGGACCGCATTTGACAAGCTTAGCTACCCCCTTCTCTGAGCGCATCAGTTGGTAGCCTGATCATGGTTGATAGAAATCCAAACCTTCCTTGAATGACGGCATATGCTTTAAGACGTTGATTCAATGCAGAAAAGGGCTTATTAATAATCGGAAAGTAGGCCATCACTATAAGCCTATCTCTTTGGATATCATCTGCCGTGCCCAGCTTATGGTGCTGTTTATCAGCGTTGCTTATTACCGTTAGAGTTACCATGGCCACATGTTCCAACACCTTTCTGCTCAAATTCATCAAACCACGGACGCAAATTTTCAACAAATTCCAAAAGAGTCAAGTGATTGTAGAGTTATGATATGAGTCAGACCAGCCCTGAGATGTGTTTCATGGAATCGGTCCAAACGTATCCGTCACATTTCCAGGAAAATGTAATTCAACTCGTTTATGCTGCTGAACAAGACACTTCAGCCCTAGTTTCAGCTGTTTGACAACAACCTACTGACAACTCCGCGAGCAATGGTGAGATGTGTATTGTGTCCTTCACTATAAGCCTTGAGCCCTTAACAGCATCAGCCCATGTTGACCAATGCATGTCTGACAAACCTTTACCAAGTATGCACTCTTTATTCTTGTTACTTTGCAACGATCTGCAGTGCTTTCTCCGGTTATGAGTAGGTGTCTAACGTTATGCATACAAGTTCTGTATTAGATAAAAACATATATGCCATGTAATATGGTAACTTTCAGCTGCACATGTGTCCACCAAGTTCAGAGAATGGCCCACACATTGGCAGCATGGTTTATACTCGGCGTAAAGACACACATCTTTTTAGTAGCTTTGTGTACCACGATACTTGCCTGACATAGACTATTATTTGCGTTGTCATGAGACTGGCTACTGCTGTCCACAATGGGTATTTTCTTTCTCTGTAAAAACCTTTGACCGATCAGGTCTCTTTCCTTGCTCGTGTGACTGATCACCGGTGTGAACTTCAAATACCATTAAACCTGTCCTGTTGGAAAGATAGAGCTGATGGTAAAATGCAGTTGGTCAGTTTGAAATATGTGAGAATTGAAATCTACAGAAAGAGAAAACTACTTGCCACTTCGATATTTATATATGATTATAGACAAAACTATGTCCGGCGTCAGTTGAAAAACTAGGTACTTCAAAAATTAAATGTGATATGTATGCTGTCAACAACCCTTGTGCGCTGCTAGGAAGCCGCTAAGAAGCTGCCATAGAACTAACCGGTCGACCATGAAACATGGAACTCACAAATCCCTATTTCTTAAATCAGTGAGATGTTTAAACAAATTAACGAATAATGTCACCAATTTTCACGAAAAACTATGGGTCTAATAGAAGGGAAATGGAAAATAAAATGCAATTCTTTATAAGCACGGACATTTGTTTGTATTTGTATTTAATTCTTTTTTATTCTTTCAACCTGCGGTGCCCCTAGTCGGTACTGGGCCCTAGACCGCGGCCCAGTCAGCCCATGCCTAAATACAGCACTGATAATTCACCTTTCCAGAGTACCCATCCATCAAATGACGTCATAATGAACTGCGTGGTATGTACAATGACGTCTGCCTATGGCAGCAACAGCACCCAGTCTAATTAGTCACAAAATATTCAACAGCTTCCCTGTATAGTTTTCAGGAAATTGATAGCTAGGGCATTCGGGGATCGATCAATCCAAACACGGCGAGGTGTGGGTGGAGCTTAGCTAGTGATGGGCGGGGCATAGCTAAAAATGGAAAGGTCCATTGGACATTAGTTTCCGGAATCAGTTTTCGTTGGTTAGTCATGCAGTACCTCACAGAATGGAATAGTCATCAAAAATATATGTGTGTAAAATAAGCAAAATAACAGCAACCAGTATCACTACAAATGAGTTCCCACCTGAATGAAGAACTGTTCCAGTATAAAACAATTGACTGGATAAATTACCGGACTGGAACAATAGTTTGCATCTGCACGAAGACGTAATGTAGATCATAAGATGCTGAATAAGCAACTTCCAAATAAAGAGTACAGACAGAGGTTCGTGAAGCAGAATTAGGAATGATGATTAACACTTGATTTAGTCCATCTACATACGGAAAAAGGAACAGATTAATTAAGATAAGACCATAAACCTGGAGCCATTACTACTTGCTGAGAATAAGAACATATAAAACAGAAGGAGCACACCTTTGTCACACACGATTCTAGCACAGGTGATTAAGCCAGAGAGATGCATTCCGTAACTTTGGTTATGAACCGACAACCTTTGACATTGATACAGGAAAGCGTGGACCACAACCTAGCTCAAGGCCAGTATAAATAAGATATGAATTCTAGACAATTAAGCCCTAATAAAGCAGAAATAAAACAATTAGTAAAAATAATGGCCATAAAATAACCAAATATTAAAGCGAAAGTTAACTGGAGAAATTAACAATTACCATACTATCCATAATAGTAGAAAGCGTTAAGCAAGTGTCAATAGAAGGAAGAAGAAATTATATAAATAAAAAACAGTAATAGATATGTAGAATATAAAGAGCAAGATATCACACGCAATCTGCAACACCGCAGAATGATCATTAGATGATATGTATTTGTTTCTTGGCACTCACAATGTATGAATCCACATGTTGCTATGCCCCACCCATTTCTAGCTAAGCTTCGTCCATGCTTTGCATGTGTTGAGGTCGATTTATATACTTTGAATTGCATTTGCATGGTACCTCTACAGGTAGCATATTGAATATTTTGAAAATAACTGGCAAGGCATGTGCATTTATAAGCGTGTTGATGCAATGGATGGATCCAGATTTAGCTATGTCCCGCCCATCTCTAGCTAAGCTCAACCTACGCTTTGTCCGTGTTGAAATCGATCGAACCCCAGAATCTCGAGTTGCAGAAAACTATACAGCTAAGCTGTTGCTTATTTTGAAGCTAATTCGACTATGCGCGGTTGTTACCTATAATATAATTATGTTTATTAAGTTGTGAAGACATACAATTCGCACACATGGCGGACTTTTAAAAGTTCATGACGAACTTATATACAACATCCATTACGCATTTTAATTGTGACGACAGCCTACATGTGACGTAACTACGAATGACGTCATATACTGAATTAACAGATCGGATTCATCCATAGAACTGAAAACTCAGGAGATGTCTGACCTAGGCCAAACCACGATCTAACTATCCTATGTTGAGAATCAACCTCTAGAATGTATCATTAGAAGCTAACCATCATGTATGTAAAGCTTGCTGGGTTAATCACGGATGTTAGGAAATCACCCAAATCCATATTCTGATTCTGTTAATGTCAACTATCTTTATGGAAAAGCGATTTACCTGTTTAGCTAAACGTGAATTCGTTATTATCTGGCTATACCTGACCAGTAAGATATCAATGACCTCTAGATAACAAGTGTGCCACTAACCTTGGTCAGGAGTATACGCCATGGTAAATCTTGAATACCCTCTGTATTTACTTCAGAAATCGAGTATTGGAAGCGTAGATTTTAAAATAATTTCTCAACGTCTAATCTGTCTAGACCATACAGTATAATATAAGCTTAATCTGTGTACCCTTAGCTAGAAACGGCATGCAAATGATCACTATATATACCTTATAACCAACTACGAAAAATTAGGATACGCTGGATAGATGTCTGGTGCTACTGGTGCTGATAACCCATCCCCTATCGATATAGAACATCCTGTTACGACATATATCACATAGGACAATGGACTTGCTATATTGTATACCTTTTGTAGCCAACCGATTGTTGGTCAATAAGACAGGCGATGTAGACGATCACCCGTCTTAAGAGACCACTAGCTTTGGGATCCAAAATGAAGGTTTTACTGCCGCCGTCGTCGTATATAAAACCTTCATTTTGGATTGATAGCTATTCAGGTGATCTAATATGTCATTCATAAACTATGAAGGTTATTTTAAGCTTTTATCATATCGCGAAAGAAGTTATTCAGGCTTTAGTAGCTAAATGTTGGTACATTTCTACGGTCTATGATGGCTGTCATGATTTACTTTTCAACCAATCAGGAAAAACCTAGAGTGTCTGCCTCGGTATATACGCTTAGTAATACGGGTACGATCTGCAGTTTGACAATGTGGTGTAAAAGTAACCATGCAGGTAAACTGTTGAATATTTTGGAACTAATTTGACTGGAAATTGTTGCTGCCTTAGGAAGCAACATCTTCCAGTGAAATTAGTTCCAAAATATTCAACAAGATGAGTATTATATAATAAACAATGTAATGCATTGGTACTTACATGACATCACACATTATCGCTCGAGGAGATAAAATGGCGGCGATCGCTGTTCAATATTTACTCGATATTGCAAAGCGGATAATTGTAATACAGATAAGGGAATGTCTCAGCATATGCATGATATGGAATCTATATACCATAATCTAACGGTGCAATGCAATATATGAGATGCGATTAGCATCCCTTTAAGTTTACAACCCACAATGGTGGGCATTCGCCTCTGACGAGGTCCCCTTCCATATGAGATCAAGCAAAGCATCTCGAAGCAAATAAGTGGTCATCTGCGTAAATATTCCCCCACTCCAGAATCGGACATGGGTGTGGGTGAGGAGGTGAGATAATTGTAATCTTGAAAGGACACGAGGACCTTATTTATACCAGACAATATTATTACTCATGGAGAACATCTGCCTGCCTGTCCTACCGTCCATCTATCAGTCCTTCCATCCATTCTCCCGTCCGTCCCTCCGTATGCCTGTCCATCCGTCTGTCCGTCTACCATAGGTATCTATCTATATATATATATATATATATATATATATATATATATATATATATATATATATATATATATATATATATATATATATATATATATATATATATATATATATATATATATATATATATATATATATATATATTAAATAGTAAATAAAACAAACGAATATAGCACAAAAATGGAAATATCATTTATTTTCAACTCGAATGCAATCAAATACAACTAAAATACACATCCTTGGAACCAAAGCAGACACACTCTATCAATGAGGACATATCTATCTAGCCATTGATAAGGTTTCGTTTCATATGTTACAATTCACCTCTCTCTCTCACACTCTGAATATATTGAGCATATCAATTATTATCAATCATTCTCCTCCTGACCCGCCCACACATACCCTACTCGCTCACTCACCCACCCACTCACCCACTCACCCACTCACTCGCTCAATAGCCCACCCACTCACAAACCCACTCACGTACTAACATAGCAGATCAGGATTATGGTCAAATTAAAGGTTATTCATATTCAAATGTGAATCTAGAGCCGTCCATGTGTTTTGCTAATGCTATATCAAATGCCTCACTCTGAGCTACGGTAACCTGGTCTCTCCAATCACCAACTTTACCTGAAAAATGGTAATACATGTACGTTTATAAGCATGTTCATGTAATTTAATTAACCTCATTTTTGTCCCTCCACGATGTATTGTGAAGCATGCCTGCCTGCCTGCCTGCCTGCCTGCCTGTCTGCCTGCCTGTCTGCCTGCCTGCCTGCCTGCCTGCCTCCCTGCTTGCCTGTATGTCCGCCTGCCTGCCTACCTACTCGCCTGTCCGCCTGCCTGCCTATCTATATGTGTGTATGTCCGTCTCTTAGTCGGCTAGTCCGTCGATTGGTCAGTCAATCATTTGGTCAGTCGGTCGGTCGTCAGTAGTGCTAAATTTTAATTGTCAATGGCTGTCAGATCCTTTGTGTCATTACCTTCCCTTGAACAAGACTGAAGGAGCATTATTCTCTTAGGATATGTCCTAAATTTGAGCTCAATGTATTCTGTCGTTTCGTAGAAGCAGATGATTTCTTGCGAAACTAGACCATTCAAGATGTCTGAGAATCATTCGACAACTTCGGTTCATGTGAATAAATCTGGTTCATCATTGTCCACAGAGGTGTTTCAGCTTTTAAAAGAATCAACGTATTGGCGTTGTCGGGGAAAACGTTTGGCAAGTCACACAGCCTTGGCCACCTACCAAATCGACCATTCAAATTCACCGCATCAAATTCGTAAGCAGACCACAAATACCTATATTTTCCCATTTTCCTGCTCAAAATCTAATACATCCTCAAACTTGATTAGTTGATCGCGGGCATGTTTTTGTCATTAACTCATCTTGAGCAGACCGTATGGCCATTAGTCCTTTAAGATATGTCCCATATTGTGGATTAATCCATTAAGTGGCAGGTAACGATGAAAGTGATTATTTTGAAAAATTACATCATCCAAGATGGTCGCAGGAAAAATTTGACCAATCTGATATTCTTATGTAAATTAGCTTACGCGATTTCGGCCATTTCCTCAGCTTCAACCAAATAAGCTTAACTGTTCCAAAGCAGCAGATGGTTGAAGATCTTAAAACTATTCGAATCCAAAGTGTCAAATTCGTATTAAGAAGCCTCAGAAATTTATAGAGATGGCCATTTATGATTAAAACTCCAATGACTAATAATACGTGTTAAATTTTGATTGGTCGGTCGTGGTCCTATTTTATGGCCATTAGCTCCTTTTGATCTAACCTGATTGACACTTCGGCCGTATTCTCACTAGAGAGTTAATCAGGAATAACGCCATACGTCAGTATGGCGTTACTCCTGATTAAGTCTCTCGTGAGAATACGGCCGTAGTCCCTTAAGATGTTTCTCTGATTTTTACTCACTCTGTTCACTGGTTTCGGAGAGGATTGTTTTGCAGAATGTAGTACAACCAACATGGCAGCCACACCAATTGACTAATCAGCGTATCACAATCAAACTTGATTCCAGTGTGTTGGTAAACAACCCTGTTTAAATTTCAGATCAATCTGTTCAGTGTTTTTGTAGACGACCTTTGAATATATATCGCTGAAAATAATAGATTTCCATCGACCTAATTGATCAATCAGATTTATTTACTGTCAGAGTATAGCCATTATCAGATTGTGATATTTTCACTTTATGGGCAGTATTGACAGTGTTCAGTTTTCACCTGTTTGATGGAATGTTAAATAATAATAATAATAATAATAATAATAATAATAATAATAATAATAATAATAATAATAATATAGCTATGAATGCCCGGGTTCCAAGCATTCCATTGGCGTTAGATGTGCATAATACACAGCACATTTACATATAGTTATTTAGTTGTCATAAATAAACATGACTGGCCCGTTATCACTAAGCATATTCCCCAATTTCTAGGTTGATATTTCCAGCGGTTCTAGAGAAGTTGATTGTTTTCTAATTTATGATGTCATCAAGATGGCTGTTAATCCACTTGGAACAGAAATTGTCCTTAATCAAATTGGATTCTACTCGAAGGATGCATAACATTTTCCAATACTCAAGGAAAAGGACATAAAATGGCAAATACCCAAGAAATCTGCAATGTTAGGCGAGTGTTCTGATTTGGATCACAAACAGAACATTTCAGGCAAATCCAAGATTCTCAATCAGAGTGTATGGATAATGGGAGGTAATCTAGGCAAAAAACTAATACAGGTAGATATTTGACCTCAACCTTGTGGTTGGATCACCCCAAACGCATCACCATTGGATCTGGCATACGTGATATACTATTGGTAAAGATTTCATGAAAATCCACGAAAAAGCCTTGAAGGGCCAAATAATCGAAAAATCTGCAAGGTGTGTGTGTGGTGGCGTTGATTAACAATTTAACATTTTATTCGATCTAAGACTCTCAATCATCTTATATGGGTAAAGGGAGGTAATCTATGCCAAAAACGAAAACTGGTATCTTGCTTCTCGACCTGGTGACCTTGACCTTGCGAGCGTATCACTCGAAACCATGACCATTGGATCCAGCATGCGTGATATACCTATGGCAAAGCTTTCAGGAAAATCCAGGAAAAAGCCTTGAAGGGTCAAATAATCGAGAAATCGTCAAAGTTTGTGTGGGGTGGCTTGGATTCAAAATTTAACATTTTATTCAATCTAAGACACTCAATCGCGAAATAATCGAGAAATCGGCAAGGTTTGTGTGTGGTTGCGTGGATTAACAATGTAACATTTAATTCAATCTAAGACACTTAAGCATCTTATATGGGTAAAGGGAGGTAATCTATGCCAAGAACGAAAACTGGTATCTTGCTTCTCGATTGGTTGAGCTTGATCTTGTGATCGAATCACTCCAAAACCACCACCATTGGATCCGGAATGCGTGATATACATGTGGTGAAGCTTTCATGAAAATCATCTAGATGACCGCCAAACCCAGCATCCAATCCTCTTGCTTTGATCAAATTTACTTCTCAGCATCATCTAAAGTATGTAGGCCGAGTGTTGCATTACCCGACTTGTCGGTTTCAGAGGAGATTTCAGAAAAGTTCCCAGACATTGCAGAAAATCCAAGATGGCCAACAAAATATTGAACCAATCAAATTCAATTAATTTCAAAATATAGATATTAGCTGTCCATCGTAGCCTGTGAAGTTTAAAGCAGCTCGGCTCCGCCGTTTATTATTTATTAACTTTAAACGAAAAGTAAGGAATAATAATAATAAAAATAATAATAATAATAATAATAATAATAATAATAATAATAATAATAATAATCCCAGCAATTACAATAGGTTTCCAGCACTTCGTATTTAGAACCCTAAGAGTAATAAAACAAATTACAATAGCTGTCCAAACTCGGTTCTCGAACCATGGCCTTCGAATAAGAATTTAAAGTAGCTCTACCTTTACGATATTGAAGCTTTTCTTTGTTATCTACATCAGTCCAGAATTCATCAAATCCCCGTGTGATGAGAACAGTCTGACGGAGCTTATCTATTTGTACAGCTGCTGCAATCTCATTACACAACTCATCTGTTGGGTTGATACCAAGGAAATCACCAATCTTAATCATTTTGACAGGTCTCTGAAAATAAGTAAATTTTTTTTTTCAAATTTGTATTACAATTTAATAGTTCAGTAACATTAAGGTAAAGTAGGGGACAGAATAATACAAAGCCGATTTCTTTGTATATCAAAAGATTGATATCTTCCAATTATCATACCAAATTACCCAAAAAATCCCATTTGTGCAATTTTTTCTGTAGCATATTTCCTGAAGACACCTTGCAGTGCAGATTTGAAAGAATGGAGATTAGTACCCGAAAGGCTCTTCACCACGGTATATAATCGAAACACACTCTTTCATATTCAGATGTTGTAAATTAATATATACGAATTTATTCCTAAAGAAAATACTATATATGTGAAGAAGAGATGACCCATATATAAGGTGAAATGACAAGATTTGCCAGAATATTGTGTGCCATTCACGATTCACGTGTGTTCGCTAAGTGAAATCTGTGTGTGAACTGCCACTATGCAAATATCGCTATGAACAATGGTTTATTCTCTCTTTCGGGATATTATTCTACCAACCAATACTGAACACTTGCATAAATGTTTTCATAGCAGCCGAAATACTATCCATACCTCCAAAACCGCAACACCGTCTTTTGTTCTTTCACATCAATGTTGTTCAATTGCTTCGACCCAGAAATCAATTCAAGGGTCATCATCTTCATCCAGATTGCTTCCAGGCTAATCAACATTAGGGCAGTATATTCCCATACAGATTTTACATATGCTGGACCAGAAGAGTCCTGCTTTCCGACACACATAAGACTTGGAACATCCTGATTTACATCCACAACTAATAAAGTTCAACAGTGATTATGGAGCAACTGGATCAGGAGAAGTGAATGGACGAAGACAACCATATCTCTCCTCTCATACCCATTCAAAAGGCTATAGAATGTTAAAATACCATGTTTTTACGTGTAGGTATACTCTGAAACAGTGTTCGTGGGCAACAGCACTCGTGGGTGGGAGTGACAGCAGCTGGAAAGAACTACGTAAAGAGGTGTTTTGCTACTGAACATCTATAAGCTGTGTATTTAAAATTGTCTAGACTATCAGTAGTACTCCATCCGTAGAGAGCAAGAATCAGTCAGTCTCCAGCCTTTACAACCTCATCGTGTGTGCTGCAATCTCTAACAAATACCAACATGAGGTCCTGGTACTTATCACACAACATTTTTAATGCATTTCTCTTACCAATTTTGCACAAAAATGAGATTGTGTCGCAGCCACTTATCACATGAATCACAAGCAAACTGTGCTTAGTAGGGCCGAGTAATTCTTGAATGCCATGTATGTTGTAAAATCTGATTAGGTTCACAGACGTGCGCATATGCAATTTCATGTCATCACTCTCATGTATATATCAGTATATCAGTGTCAGTCCCTACCACAAACATGTTTGAGTCTAATTCTGATGCAAGATCAAGTGCAGTTTTGCTGATCAAAGTATCTGCGTCCCTCTCAGATAACCTCCCAACAACCCCGGCATTACCTAGGTTAGCACTGAGAATCGCAATCAGTCAGCTTTTCTTGGATATTCTGAGATGTTGTTGGAAGGAGATCAAGTTGAACCTCAACATCTTCTGAATACCACCGCGTTGTGCGACGTGTCTGTTCCTGAATTTGTGTTGAAGGTTGGTTTGAATAACCGCTAAACACAACATGGACCGCGTTTTCAAAATGTCTCGATATATACGTCTGATAATTTGCTCAAACATTGTGATACAGCGATTGTTTTGCCATAACACAGCACGAATTAAGTAACCACCATCGAGAACAAAGGTAGGTTTCTCGGGGATAGTTGTTCACTCTCTGCCATTCTCTTTGAGGATTGCCCACATGACACTTTTCTGTGTCTTACCCATTCCACCATTTCAAGGATACACATGATTCGATTAAAGAGAGGTGATGGGTTTACAACCACTTCATCATCGCAGACAGTTATGGTATTGCTCATCAAAGCTAACGATTTAGCTGCATTTATCCTATGCAGGTGAATACTAGGAAATGTTTTACATGCTACATTGTTAAGCATGTTTTCGCCCACACTAATCGCACTATCACACCTGACTAATGAATCAGCAATCATAATTATGACGTCATAGTCAACCACGTGGTGTGTGGGATGACGTCATAATCAAAGTTAAGCTCGCCACGAATGGACTAAGCGTTGTGAAGTGTATGTCTTTACTATTTAATAAAAATACTGTTGAATATTGTAAAACTAATTTGTCTGGACACTGTTTCTGCCATAGGCAGCTACAGCACCCGGGCAAATTAGTTTTAAAATATTCAACAGCTTGCCTGTATAGATTTCAACATCTAATATTTGTGTGGCGAAACATTATTTACTACATACGTAATAGTAAAGTGACACTCCTAGGTGCTGCAGTCTTTCCGCCGCCCAGGGGGCTGGGGGAGGGCGGTTGGAATTCCAGCTTCTGAGTCAATCATATGTGTCGTGTAGGCTGACGTCATAATCAATTACGTCCTGAATGACGTAGCTAAGTTAGTCACGATGACGGACTAAGCGTTGCTGTACGAATCTTACTATTTAAGAAACATTCTGTTGAATCAATATTTTGAAACTAATTTGACTGGGCGCTGTTGCTGTCATGTGCAGGGAGTGATTGATCCCAACTCACGGGGGGAAGCGTGGGTGGAGCTTAGCTAGAGATGGGCGGTGGACAGCTAAAACTGGATTCCTGCACTGATTTATCATCGTAGCTATCATGTTCTTATGGGCAATGAAGATGAAAGTATCAATTACCAGATTAACCTATTTCTGCCACTGCGCAAATGTTTTAAGATATTTTTGTGCATTCTGACATCTATGCTGTTGAACGTTCTGAAATTTATTTGACTGAACATTGTTGTTCTCTAAGACAGCAACGTCTCTCAATCAAATTATTTTCTAAATAAACTCCAAACCATCCTACCCATGTCAGAGCAAGTCCCTTGTTCATTCAACCAAGTAACTCGAGTAAATTCATCCTATCGAATATCTCATCAATTTCTGAGCTTGGCACTGACGTCATCTGCTTAGCTTAACCATGGTGCAAGATCATTAGTGCAGAAAGTGGTCCAGAGATTGGTGACAATATCTCGATATCTTGAAATGGCCGATTTGGATGAAACTTGCTATTTAAAGGTGCTTATTTAGACCAAGATGCTTGAAAATAAATTTGCTAAAATATTATACTTTGAGAAGATTAAATTGTGTGCCTCAATTTAAAGAAACTAAATAAATTTTTACGTATGGTGATTTCATTCCGTGCAATTAATATAATTCTTTTAGATGCGCAGTTGAATTATAGTGGGGTGGATATGTAACAAATTTGAGGTAAGATGTTCCATTCTGGCAGAAAGCATGAAATTTGGCATATAGGTGGTTTAAGGTATGCTGAACATAATTAGATGCGGTGCCACGTGATTCTACCAAGGGAACCCATTCAAAATGGCGGATTCAAAATGGCCGCCTTCCCAGCGGAAAATCTGCATTACTCAAGTTCTAGATGGAGTAGAGGGCTGGAATTGATGTCAAATTAATGGTTTCTTGGGTCACTGGTTATGATTCTACCCATTACAATACTCTAAATAGATAAACATGCTGAAAAAATATATTATTATTGTTGTTGTTGTTGTTGTTGTTGTTGTTGTTGTGGTGGTGGTGGTGGTGGTGCTGGTCGTCGTCGTCGTCGGCGTCGTCGTCGTTGTTGTTGTAACATTTGTAGA
This sequence comes from Chaetoderma sp. LZ-2023a, assembly GCA_034401795.1. NCBI lineage: Eukaryota > Metazoa > Mollusca > Caudofoveata > Chaetodermatida > Chaetodermatidae > Chaetoderma > Chaetoderma sp. LZ-2023a. The sequence continues at coordinate 45,941,206 of CM067375.1, read as the reverse complement.
TTAGTAGTATTATTGCTAAACGTTTGTACACACATGTTCCGGGCGGAACATTTTAGAAACAAGTTTTCGCTACTCAAAACAATTGGTCTACACGTTTTCTCCAGTAAAAGTAATTGTATGCCAGCCCCTCGCTTCGCCAAGCATTATTTCCATATAATTATTGTAGTTTCCTAAACTCACACTGACTATTTAAATACATCAGGAGAATACATAGCTGCATAGCAATCACGCACACGCGTATTGTACTCTGCTTATAGACAGAGACAATAGCCTATTATATTCTCGCATTCAAGTCAATATGTCAAAGAAAGTGAAATTGACATCTGATCCCACAGTGGATTTAGCACACACAAACTGGTCCCTGTGTGTTATTTGCCAGCAGTCCACAACGGAGCATCTCATAGATCCATGTAGTAACACAAATCGTGGCAATGTGATTACGAGTTATAGGTCATTAGCTGATAACCTTGATAGGCTACAGCAACTCCATGCCCTTCTACCATACCTGGATCTATGTAGGTTGAATGATGGATCTGGAATTGCGGAGACGCTCATAGAAAACTGTGGCACAAATCTTGTTGGCATCTCAGTAACCGGACTCTGGTTGATCGCGCCGTAAAAAGAAATGTGAAATTAGAATCCAGCGAGGACATCAGGTCACCAGTCAAATCTAGATTGAGGTCTAATTTCACTATGCCAAGAAAAAATGACCCCACTCAACCACTGTGCTTTTTCTGTGACTAACCGATAGAGCATGACATTCATAGAGGCGCAACAGCAAAATTTGACCAAAACATACGCAAAATGGTGACAGAACTGAGAGATACAAAACTTCTTGCTAAAATGTCATCTGGAGACATGACAGCATTGGATGCTATTTACCACAAGACTGGTTTGACAAAACTATACACACGACATAGATCTCTTTCGAGAAGTGAATCTGATATTGCTGACGATATGAAACCTGACTCTGTTGCTCTTGCAGAGCTAATAGCATACATGGAAGATCGTTAAGCCTCTGAGCATCCTATTGGCAGCATATTTAAGCTTTCTGAATTAACACGATTATACACTCGCCGTTTTGAACAACTTGGTGGTGCTATGCCAAGTAGGATTAAGATCTTGTCGAAATTGCCAAATGTGGAGTCAAACAAGAGTAACTATGAAGTGATTCTCACATTCAAGAATTACATAGGCGATGCTCTATTACTAGCCACCACAAATGATTCTGATAGTGACGCAATTGCGTTGATGAGGGCAGCTCAAATAGTCCACAAAGAGAGTTTTCAGATTAAGTATGATTGCAAGGGTTCACTTGATGCTGACCAGTATGACAACTTACCTCAATGACTTGTTACTTTAGTTCAGATGATACTTGGCGGTACCAACATTCATAATCAAAATGAGAATTCCCAAGCTATCAAAGGGGAAGTGTCGTCTTTGACCCAGCTACTCATCTTTAATGCCATTAAAAGACCACGTAAAAGCGGTATGGGAACTCGCCATAATCCTGATCGTGAAACAGCATTGCCACTCTACCTAGGCATACTAATTCATTCCAAAACGCGAAAGCGGGAGCTTGTGGATGAACTCTTCAGACAGTGACTTTCAGTATCCTACGATCGCGTCATGCAGCTCTCGACTGATGTAGGAAATAAGGCTATAGACGTGTTTAAAAAGGATGGGGTTGTTTGTCCGACTAACTTGCATGGTAATCTGTTCACAACTGGGAACCGTGATACCATAAACCATAATCCTACATCCACATCAGCACGAACTGCATTCCATGGGACACCAATCTCATTAACACAACATTGTTCAGACACAAAAACTGGCGTCATTCGAACTCTTGAACAATTGACACCAAACGTTGTACAAAAATCCACCACCATCCATCCATTACCCGAGACGTACACAGTTGTGAATCCAGCTGCTTTCCCAAGTGATAATCCTCTGCCTTCTCGAGCTGTTGATCCTTTGATTCCCAGTGATACCATATTAATCTTAGATAAGACTCAAATTGCGTGGCTGGACAAGATAAACGAACACTCGATCGAGGGCGATATGTATGGGGCAGATGACATATCGTTGGCAGCTCACTTTGCTAGTTTGCAAGATGTCCCACCTCCGCTAGCAATTACTGGACTTTTGCCGAATTTTGTGGGATTGGCAAGAAGACAGCATGGGAAGTTTGGAGGACTTCAGATCTATTCAAGTCACTATTCAGGAGACTGTCTGATGCCCCGGCGTCTCCGTGTGACAATGACATGGAAGCGCTGGAGAGGTTTGTCGTACTACTGTACAAACGCACATCACCATTGTCAAAGGTTAATGAGGCACGAAAACGGCTTTTCGCTTTTGGCAACAGGCAGCTAGAAAACATTCCTCCGACCAGTGCAGCTCTGCTGCAACACACCAAACGTGCTGCGTTCCAGGCAGGTCATCTTTGGGGCCAATCACTCCACGCAAATTCAAAAACGCCATCGCCAGCTGACTGGGGTTGGGTCAGAGATGGAGACACTTGGTCACCGCAATAGAGTTTGCTTGCAGACGCATCTAGGGCATGCCGGGAACTAGTGAAATGTGCTTGCAAAAGTAATTGCACTGGCAGATGCAAATGCTATAAATCCAACTTACCTTGTACACAGTTGTGCTCATGCGGTGCACAGTGCGTGTGACGTCTGTGAATCATGATTCAACAATCAACCGCATCATGTATAGCCTTGCATACTCTAATAGGATAATTGAACGTAGCTATAACGACCATTACATGGTTCGATATTAAGAAATCAAGTAATTTAAACTATTTCTGGATGCTATATTGCTTTTGTTCTCAAGAGATGGATCTTTTAGATAACACATCTTAAAGAGCCACCGTCTTTTGACATCAAACACAGGTGGTCGCTATGGAAGGATTGATATTTACATATTTAGAGTATTGTAGTGAGTAGAATTATAACGATTGACCCATGAAACACCTAATTTGACATTAATCCCATCTCTCTACTCCGTCTAGAGCTTGAGTAATGCGAATTTTCCGCTGGGAAGGCGGCCATTTTGAATCCGCCATTTTGAATGGGTTCACGTGGCACCGCATCTAATTATGATCAGGATACCGTAAACCACCTATATGCCAAATGTCATGCTTTCTGCCAGAATGGAACATCTTTTTCACATATCCGTCCTACTATTAGAGATTCATGTGTCTAAATCAATTTCACAAGTTAAAAAATTATATAAAATTGTAAGTAATGAAATCATCATATGCTAAGATTTATTCGTTTCATTTCTCTTCTTAATGGATGAATCCACTATTACTTATGTCCCACCCATCTCTAGCTAAGCTCCGCCCATGCGTTACTTATGTTCGGCTTGATTTATATACTATAAATCTGGAATTCCTAGAATCTCAATTTCATGGTACCTATAGGGGACTGCAGCTAACCTGTTGTTTATTTTAAAACTAATTTTACTGGGGGCTGTGCAGGAACAGCATCCATTCAAATTAGTTTCAAAATATTCAACAGAATGTTCATTAAACAGTAAAGACATACAATTCGTACACTTGACGGACTTCATGTGACGTAATTGTTTAAGAGGTCATATAGATGAGTGATATACTGGATTCTCCCATTATGTTATCATTATTCCCAGTGTCACACGCTATCACTATGTTGAGGAAGCATATGTATATGAAACACTTACGTCTGAAGACAAACCAATAGACCGCTAAGCTAACAGCAGACCCGAGTACAGCTAGGCCAATGGTCAAATCCACAATTAAACCAACGCTGATGACGGTATCTAAATACCACAAGGTTTAATAAATATTCTGTTATTAGTGTTATATATACTTATAATTCACCTTTCCAGAGTATCCATTAATGATTTGACGGCATATGACGTCACAATCAGCTAAGTGGCGTGTAGGATGACGCAATAATCATTGCGTCATAAAGAACTCTGTGGTGGGCTCTAATAGCTAATGGATTCCCTTATTCGGGCTTTTATCATATCCGTCTTTCCATACTGTGTCAGACCAGCTACAACTGTAGCGCGGGTCGACCGGTCAGGTACAGAACATCACAGCCAGTCTGGGTACGGAACCGCTGGGCCAGATACGTTCCAAACGTGACCGCCTGGGTAGGACGATACGCATATAAAGAGCCGTATATGAGAGGTTCGTAAAATGACGAAGTCCACGAGATCGCCTAGCGCGCAACATGCAACGTTGGGCAGAAATAGCATCTTATTTTGTACCGAGTTGGTACACGTAATTAATTGAAATTACACCGTTCTCGCCGTTCTCATAATCACGACCAGAATGAAGCGAGGATTCCAAAACTCTTTACTATTTTAAAATCGGTTAAGAATTGACAGAGTCATGGCTAAATGAGCCATCAAATTTCTTTCAAAATATTGAACCTGATAGGCTTAGCGCATGCATGCTCTCAGTGCATGGGTACTATAGAGCGTCATGAGACCCGATTCTCTGCCTCTGAAGCGCAGCTGTGACGTCACAGACAGTATATAAAAGGGGTTGAAAAATCAGATTCATCAGCAGTCAGGTGGTGGTAAGGTGCCTGGTCTGAGATGACGAATCGTTAGTACTGCTTGCTACAACAGATATTGACAGTTGCTGCGGTGCCATTCGGTTTTCAGAATTCGTCGTCTCTAGGGTACAATCTATCTCATCCGCAACCACCAGTTTTTGAAGCTCACGGAAAGATATCACCCGAGGGCAATAAAGAAAATAAAGTCAGGTAGCTCAAGCCACTACTTCCGCTAAGGGACCTATCGTGTGGATGGGCCTTTTGGCCCCGATGTAGCTCATCATCCAGTATATGGGGGCGAGTGACGTGCTCTGTGATAACTCGCCAGATCTTCCGTACCACGCAACCAGTGGTGTAAAACAATCTGCCCATCATGTGTTAGTCTTTTAGACATTTTCGACCGCAGCTAGTGGAACATTGCCTGATGCATCATGTGAGCTATTCGATGCATCTCGTCTTGTGAACCATCAGAATGCATTCGCATTATCAACTTCACCCAAAGCCCTTCAAGAACTACAGGACAGCCTTCAACTTCCACACCAGTACGGAACTTCTGACAACACCGTTTAAATTAGTAACTATTGTGTAGACATGACTACCTACTGGCCATCCACTTCCGCAAATGTTATTCTGCACAATTCCTGAGAATTAGCCGCATCCACGGTTCACCTGCAGTTTTTCCTAGCAGCCAATTTACATATTGTGCCATCTCATGTTCCGATTGTGTTACGCTACAACTATTGTGACTCTAGAACTTTTTCCGTACCAATGACTAATAGGTACTCTGTTATTAAATTAGTATTGTATTACTTTTATGTAACAGGTACTGATGGCAAATAGGTACCTCCTTGTCACTAAAGGCCGCATTTTTGTAGTTTATTATTATGTATATATTATCCTTATTTTCGTGCCCATACGCACTGTCACGATCGGGTGTCCTTCTATTACTGTATTATTCAAAGTTAGTGATATGGCAGTAGCCATCCATGTTAAAGGTTTTGTTTATTTCATATAAAAACTCTTGGACTGCAGTATCACTAGGCTGCACTATACAGCAACAAGATCTGCACCACCTTGTTCCCTGCACAGCATCAACTTTTCACTGAGGTCGCCGTGCATGTTACCATTACGTGAACATGACATGGGGTCGACTAAACCTAGACTGTTCTAGCTCGATAGGATAGGTTTACAGTAGTAGGAACGATTACTCGGTAGGAGACATTCGTGTTATTCTCTTATCTGGGAGTAGTGGATATGTAACACCATACACGAGCGAGATTGTATAAATTGACCATATACCGTAAGGCCTCCATTATATGAGTAATTGTCTCTATCTATGTTCCTCGCCTTTGGGCTTAATAATTGTCTGGACCGCCCTCCGTTACGTTATTTAGAGTTGACTCTGGAACTACTGGGGCTCCAGTGTGGCTAGAAATAAAATGGCGATAACCGCATACATCCCCTTGTATGTTCGGATACTGGTTAGTTAGAAAACCCTGCCAAAGTATGAAGCACTGCGAAAATATATTATAGTTACTGGCCTGCAGTGCATTTCTGGGCAATTTTACATAACCCTAACATCAGGTAAATGTTAGCTCCCCGGGTGCGGTTCTCAAGTGATCCGTCCCCAACACACTGGTGACGGAAAGGAATCAGGTTTCCATCTAACTCTACAAGTGACTGGGTGCGGTCTTAGAACCCACCACGTCCTTATGGGAAGGTCGCTATAGTTGGATAGCTGCATATTTGTACCCACCCTAAACTTATATGTGCTATTTAATGCTTATGTATTGTGACTTGTCCATGTGCTGTTTATATGTGGTCATGATGCGGCAGTGACAGGATCGGTATATGATTTTGGAGCTTTCACCTCAATGTATTTGCGCACGTGGTCTACTGAGGTGGGTGTTCAGTAGGGTGACCTCACGGTCACCAAACATTCTCGCCCATCATACCTATATGTTAAAAACAGTTAAGCTTACATTGGCATTTGTGGCTAAACCTAAACAAGGACCCACAAACTAAATGATAGGGTAGAAATTAGCAGAAGGACCGCATAAATAAAGCGGCAGCTACTAATACAGAATCTTGGAAGTTACGTAAGATGACGGTGATGAATTCTGCGGAAATCATCCACCCCATCTTCACATAAAGCAGCGTGCATCACATTAAACATATAGTTTCACTAGGCTGACTCTTTTACATAATATGGTTTTAACAAGAGAGTAACCCCTTTTGCCATCGCTCTTCCTGCGCTTCGGCGTTGTAGGCATTTTCCTGTGACGGAGGTCCACGTGAGGCACTTTCCTCTCGCAACAAAATAATGTTTGTAGAAGTTAATTTGGTTTATATTAAACTTGCTAAGTAGCCGCATTAGGCCTCTCCTTTGTGGGGATGCCTCACAGATCTTTTTCTATGAGGTACCTCTGGCGAGGACCACGATCATGAATCGTCAACATGGACCCATGTACTAGACTTCTCCCAGGTAGCAGCAAACGAGTACGATTGTTTGACTGCTACATATATTAATTATTGTATTATTTAATTACATCCCGGCCCTAAAATTGAGCTGTGGGACCATCACACCGGTGACACAAACAACGAGGATGAGACCGTGATGGTCAACTTTCGTGGCGATGGTCGTATGGCCCCACTGGAACGTGAACATTCCACTGGCTCTAGAAGTCGGTTTTTGTACAATCTGGCAACGTGCAACACCGGATTCGCAACCACATGATCTGCAGCTAACCAGCATCCCCATCCCGATGCACCCTGTCCTGGCGGTACCGCAGAATGGGAGCATCTGGCAAACCAGCGCGCATGCCTGGAGGCTACACAATCATTTTAAAATGGATGACATAGCGATCTACTACAGTCAACGACTGACGTCATCATGCATATGGCATATGAGACACTCGAACACAAGTATATATCGTGTACATGAGAACAGTCAAATATATGACAGTCACGCACTGGCATTGTCATTCATTTGACATTCCAGATACTCGAACACTAATATACATCAAATACACCGGAACAGTCAAATGTACGACAGTCACGCAACAGATTAGATAACAAAAGCATGTTTTATGTATTTTTATTTTATTACTTCTATTACAGCATTGCGAGTACAACATTAGATCAATAGTAACATGATTACATGTTTTATTAATACTATTATTAACACTAATATTACGAGTATAATACACGCTATATACGCTATTACATCAAACAGATAGTATTACTATGAATACACTATTACATCAATATTAAGACATATATTATTAATATACTTACGAGTACATAACAGTATTACATCAGTAATAGTACTAATATCTATAAAAGTCGCCTCACTAATACAAAATCTAAACCTGTGTGAAAAACCTTTTGACATGCCACAGGTACAGTTTATCATATATTATGTCTACTATGTATCTAAAACAAGATGCCGTACACAGATAGTACATACTGAAGCTATGTTTGTATAAATATGGATAATTATATAGTTGCTCATCTTAATTGGTAGTGTTTATCTGTTGTAAAGCCTTTTCCATATATAGTTCGACGTTGTCTACTGGATTAAAGTAATAGCCAATTACTAAACATGTATGTCGTCGTTGAATCAGCTGATTCACCTCGCAACTGTACCAGTTTTGTTCTGCCAGATTGTGTATCTTCATACTCAACATACACATGAATAATCGTTGACTAATATGTTGATCGGCATGTGAAGGGCAGTAATGGCATGATACACCACGGATCATGCTCTTACAGTATTGACACAGTATCGTTTCGTCTATCTCATCATCCAGATTTAGTTGTTTTAGTTAATCCTCCCACAATGTGGTATCTGAGTGAACAATCGATGTATCCGTCGACCATGATCTATCACAGGTGGACATCATTGTTACAATCATCAAGATAGTCAGCTGAAACCGGTGTACTTGAATTATTCTTATCAGAATATGGCAGTATTGTAGACATATTCAGAATTCTGACTCACTGTAAAAAGTCTGAAGCATGATTTTGGATAAGAAAGCAGCAGAGTTCTGTTTCAAAACACGCCACTCCAAATCTGACAGGTACAGGCAACAACGTGTCACTCATAGTAGTGATTTCTCCGGTCTGAAAAAGTACCGTATATCGTCGCATGGATATCCGTTGCTGATTGAGATGCGAATATGACAATCCAACATATATGTATATTTTACTCCCTCCTTATTACGAGCATGACGTGCATTGTCCTCAAGATCAGGTATCATATGCTGTAGCTGTCTAAATGCTTCAACGCGTATATACCCTACGTTTAGTAGGATAGCCCTCGTGATGAAACTCTCTAAGATCGATACACCACCTTTCGCCAATGCGGATTGTTCTCACCTTGTGAAAATTACCAAGATCACAGCAATAGAGTGCCTGGGTTTATATACTTCGAATATCGATCAGTATACATTATGAATCGAAAACGAAATGAAGAGCGAGACGCGTATTTATAGTCATTGGACACAATAGCTGCCAGCTGCACACCATGAGAACAATAGCAGCTATCTGCACAGCATGAAAACAATAGCTGTCATACGGACACCATGAGAACAATAGCTGCCATACACACACCATGAGAACAATAGCTTACATATGTATACTGCGAGAACAATAGCTGCCATATGCATATGACCGTTATAGTACAGTGACCCATCTCAACCATTGGTGAGGCGAGGCATTATATAATATTTTTTCACAGAATAACCATATTTCGTTGTCATTATGATCAAGCTGAAAGTAACCTGTGATTGCAATTCTATATGGAGCTTCACCGGCAAAAATCAATTGCACGACCGATAATCATATAGCAGATATCTAAGCGGTGTAAGATCTGAAAGGTGATAACATTTCGTTACTCTATACAGTAGTGCTTCTGATCCACTATAAATTATGTCGTCACCATCTATATTGTTGTCAGACACATTTCACGCTACCATATGTCTCAGTGTTATAGCGAATTCGAAGTCATCATTCCACTATATTCTACTCTCTGTTAATAGCGTTAGTTTATGTTCGAGATTACTACACACGTATATGTATGACACCAGCACCTTTAATATACGTTAAAATTTGTAATACCACATCCGATATTAATTGTACATGGTCTTTATCAATATCCATCATCTTTGATATATATATATATATATATATATATATATATATATATATATATATATTTATATATACGATAGTGTTTGTTTGTGATGGTATAAAACGTGGAACATTATTTTTTTCTTATTTTAACTGGGGAACCATAATCGATTTTAATACACACATACATGTAGATGCATAGCTTTAAAACACATTAATCTTTACACATCGGTAAACAACAATAGCGAACACATACACGTGTTATTATCGATTTTTTAAACGCTACACCGGGAGAACAATAACACATAAAACTGCACCATACGTTACACCACTTCACTTCTGTAATTTTCTTTTAGTCTACATACATATGGTATACTATATAATACAGGGTCAAGGGGTCAAAGCCATCCCCACCCCAACATGGATTATGGACTCATGTGACCTCATTTGCATAATTAACCCATTAAGACAACAATAGCTGTTGAACGGGCACCATACTAGCTTTACTGTTGAACATTCTGAATGAACAACATACAGCATAGACAATAATTGCTGGCAGCCGATGTTACTTTACTGCTGAAAATTCTGCTTTACATACAGCATAGAGCGGTCAGCCAATAGACGCCCTCTACCCCACCTACAACACTGGTTTAAATACGGACTCGAGTGACCTCATTTGCATAATCACAACAACATACAGAGTTAAAAGGGGTTTTATCTCCGGCGCTGCGCTACTACTCTGTTTATTCCTCGGACTCGGATCCATACTCAAGGTACACGCTGACCTGACGATTCTGATTAGCTGACCTCGCAGATGCGGAAGGGAGACTAGTGAATACAAATACTGACCTCGAGGGCCGGTGGAATGATCACATTCCAGTGGGGCCGGGTGAGCTTTTCCACCAACGGCGAATACCACCGTGTCGTCCCGGCTATGTGTGTAACCAGTGTGTCGATACATGTTGGATGATTATGTTCTGCTTATATAGCTCAGTGATGCGAAGGCTGGCTTCCTGAAAAGGTATTGGCACAGGATCTAACAAAATAATTCTTTTCCTGTGCTTATGAAAGTGATGTGTTGGCGCCGTCTATATAGTATCTCGCCAAAGATATCTAACTTATCCTTATTTATATGTATAGGTAACTCTGCAAGGGATAAGTCCTAGCGTGGCTAACTAGTTTAATATAAAATAATACCTCAAATGGGCCAATAAATTGGTTTTGTGAGAGGAAAAACCTCACGCTGGCCTCCGTCACAGGAAAATGCCTAACACACCAACGTGAAGGAGGGGAATTGGTTAATACCCTTCTCCCAGTTTAGATCAAGTCTAAAATTATTGAATTATATATGTGTTGTTATATATAGGGGTGTACTCTGGTTTACGTGGGGCGCCGGTTTCAACAGGTCGGTGCAAGCGTCTCTATACTAGTTGCTTGTTTAGTAGGCATCACATTATTTTGGCGGTCGTTATCATGGAGCTAGACTAACAGTTAGTTATTAAGTCCAGGCAGAGAATATTTAGGCCTCAAATGGCGTAGGCCTACTTAACGTTAACAAAGTTTTGCCTTCCTGGCGTATGTGTTCGATCCCCCGTCGTGGATCTGACTCAGTGAACAACAACCTCAGACCGACGGTGTATATATGTTGTCTGGGCGATGTGTCCGAAGCTGAATGGCGACTCCTAGCCTAGTGTAAGCACAGTATCTAGTCAATGCGGCTGTAGAAGCCGATGGTAAACTATGGTGACCTTTCTTGAAGGCGTGGTGGGCCCACTTGCGCTCCTAGTCACCACAGGAGTCTGCTATCAGCATCTTTGGCCATCGCTGAAGAGTCGAGAATGAGCCGTGTAAGACTTGTTCGCTGGAGCTAACATTTACACTGAGTTAGGGTTGTAGGATTGCCCTGAGCTTCACTGTTAGGCCGTATCTACTATAATTAATGTGTGTGCAGTGAGTTCCTACTTTTTCTTCTATACTATCCTAATAGTTACTGGTGAGGTACTTTGGGAATGTGTGAGTCGTCGCCATGTTGATTCTAACCATCGGGAAACCTCTGCAATGTCTCGTGGCGGCTCCAACCAAACCGGCAGAGGGAGTTACCAAACAATTATCTGGCCAGAAGGTCGGAGAGTCGCAGAAAGAGATGGCTGCTCGGAAAGTGAGGTAGAAGACCTTAAATTGAGTGGCCAATTATGGAAACACGGCTTGCTATGTAACTTGGCGCAGAGCCAGAAAAGAGACTTTACAATGAACAGTCATTTGTTTGAGCAGTCGTCCTTAACTACTAATATTCTATCGAAATATCTGAGCTAATATTCCTTTAGGATTAGGCGCCGTATCTGGTGTCTATTTGCACAGGCGTGAGAGCGGTATCGAGTGAAAAAGTGTTGCCGTATTAGAAAGGCAGCTATTGAAGCAGTATTGTGTATAGATAAGCGAGTGCACATTTTATAGGTTTAATGAATAACTGATAAAGAACAAGTTTAAGAACGGCACTCCTGAGAAAGGTCAAGAGATGTGCAGATGTAGTTGGCGCCTCTTAATCCGTGGCACAAATTTAAAGTGATAAGTAACAGTTTATTTATCACAATATAATTTTCTGTTGTGGTTAAAGCACGGCAGAATATATGAAGATGCCTCGGAAGATGAAAATAAATAATAATAATAATACAGCATTTGTAAAGCGCCATGTGTCAATGTCAATTTTCAAAGGCGCTTGTGAAGAGATGTGTTTTTAATTTTTGTTTGAAATCATTAATTGATTGGATGGATTTGATGTGGACAGGTAGCTGGTTCCATAGTCTCGGAGCCACAACACTGAAGGCTCTGTCCCCACAGGAGCGTAAATTCGATCGCGGAATTTGGAGCAATAGCTTATCCACAGAACGAAGTCTGCGACATGGATCATATGTCAAGAGAAGTTCCTGCAAATAGTCGGGAGCGTTGTTGTTTAGACATTTCCAAGTCAAGAGCAGAATCTTGAACTCAATCCGTTTCCGGATGGGGAGCCAATGAAGATCTTTCAAAATTGGTGTTATGTGATGACGCTTTTCGACCTTGACTACCAGACGAGCCGCAGCATTTTGCACATATTGCAGTTTATCAAGGGATTTTTCGGTGATGCCATATAAGAGACTGTTTCCATTGTCCAATCGTGATGTGATAAACGCGTGAACAAGTGTCTCTGTGGTCTGATATGTCAGCACATTTCTGATGGAATTAATGTTACGCAAATGGTAAGTCGCAGATTTGCACACAGAGCTTACATGTGCATCCATATTCATAGCCTGGTCTAGATACACGCCCAAGTTAAAGAGGCTAAGTTTATAACTAGTGACGGCACAAGGCGATCAGCGTCACTAGATCAGTAGCGGCGATGAAAGCAATGTTTCCAGTAAGAACAGTAAGTCTAAACACTGAAAAAGGCATTAGATATGTGTAGGTTTCAAGTCACCACTTTTGGGCATGGTGCGGACAAGTTTGGCGATGTATCAGAATGGACCAATCGTTTCACATAATGTTTTGGCCGTTGTAGTCCAAAAGTTGTTCGCCACTCAGGAAGGTCCCTGCGGTCTTTCACTAGGAACGCGTCACCATTAACTTGGGTACGCCAATGTACCCCCCAGTTGGGATAGGGCAACCTTATTTTGAGTTAGTTTATTAGTAGGCTCGGATAATGTTCACCGCATCTGACTACCCCCTCGTCCAGACTGAGGAATAGTAGCTGACACAGCTCCTTTATACTATATGATGACCAATCAAAAGTCAGCATCGCAGGAGCGATCCAACCAACATACGGCTACGCGGACGGAGGGGATGTAGCATGCAGAGACCACATGACTATGACGTCACGATACGTTCACCCTGTTAGGACATGCGCGATGCGGGTCTACACTAAATTTGAAGAATTATAACCTAGATTTTAATTTACTGATATCTCAGCCAGTCCTTGTCCGATTATAATTCTGTGAATGGATTCGTGTTTCCTGGTCAAGATTCACCACAAGAAGTGAAAAGGGCATAGTATTAACGTTTTACGAATTACCGGCGATCATGTACATACAAATACCATTCCCTGCACGGTCTCTGCATGATGTGCATTCTTTTGGACCCTGTTGTTTTGTTCTATCTTTACTATGGCTATGAGCACTGGCCCATAGGCCCACGGTGGTGGGGTGGGCGGTTGGTTCATCTCAGCCTGGGCCGTTTCGTACAAGGCGCTAAGCGATCCACGCTACAGGTTAATGTCACATCAAAACGCCATTAATCATTGTCACGCATGAGTGATTTAGAACAATAACAAACAGCGGGGAACATTATTACTGACATGGCCATTTTAAAGGCCTAGAGAAGAGTATTTTTTAATATTTACCACTAGAATGACTGCAGGTAGAAACTGGCTAAGTAAAAAAAGTCTAATTCTCTCTACTATTACCCCTTTAATGATCAGGTCGGCGAAAAAAATTCAGCGGTAAATTTACAAAATTATGTTTTCTAATATTAAAATATCTTGAAGATTATTGACCATCGGAATGTTTAATTGATATATTAAGTAGTATTTTGAGCGCTTTGAGGCGCTATTGACACAAGAGGGTTAAGAATGGTCGTTCTGAAGCGTACCAGCCTATGGCGCATTTCACCATGTTGCAACGCCAACGGTTAACCCTTACCACACTGATGCCAATATTCTATCTTTTACTGTGTAAATAGCTAGGAAACTGGCGTACATTTTTCAACAATTTTGGTGGACGATGTTTCTGTCATGACAGCATCTTCCACCAAATTTCTTGAAAAATTAACACCAGTTCATCTTTTAAATTTAATTTAAAAATTAAAAATTTCGATATCAGAGTGGTAAGGTTAATATTATATATTCATTAAAAGAAAATGTTGGCAATCGATGAATAGATGACAGATGAATGCCGTCGAATAAACTCACATGAACCTCAAATTAATAATGTTGATCTGTTTGAACATTATAATCCACAGCTGTGCAAATTTAAGACATTTATTTTCTTTTACAAAATGAGCACTGTACCCATGGTACCCAAGCGATGCAAAGCCCAATAAAGCAACCTTATTACAGTCAACAAGTAGGGGGGTGGGGTGGGGGAGTATTGTATTTGTGTGTCTGTCTGCGAGCGTGAGTATATGCTTGCGTGCGTGCGTGCGTGCGTGCGTGCGTGCGTGCGTGCGTGCGTGCGTGCGTGCGTGCGTGCGTGCGTGCGTGCGTGCGTGCGTGCGTGCGTGCGTGCGTGCGTGCGTGCGTGACACATTTTAAACAGGAAAGGATGTTGCCGTAAATTTGGATTTTCAGGCTTTGAACTTGAACCGAAAGTACAGATCCAATTTGATACAGATTGTAATACACGCAGGGCTATTATCCCAAACTAGGATCTGATTTGACACAGATTGTAACACACGCGGGCTGTTATCCCAAACTAGGATCCGATTTGACACAGATTGTAACACACGCAGGCTGTTATCCCAAACTAGGATCCGATTTGACACAGATTGTAACACACGCAGGCTGTTATCACCAAACTAGGATTCGATTTGACACAGATTGTATCACACGCTGTTATTGCAAACTAGGATCCGATTTCACACAGATTGTAACACACGCAAGGCTGTTATCGCAAACTAGGATGCGATTTGACACAAATTGTAACACACACAAGGCTGTTATCGGAAACTAGGATCCGATTTGACACTGATTGTAACACACGCAAGGCTGTTATCGGAAATTAGGATCCGATTTGACACAGATTGCAACACACGCAAGGCTGTTATCCCAAACTAGGATTTCGAAACTTTGGTTCTGATCCTGACTAAACTTGGAACAATCGCGCGAAGTGTGCACACCCTTGACAATCGTTCGGGAAGTGTGCACTTGACAATCGTTCGGGAAGTGTGCACACCCTTGACAATCGTTCGGGAAGTGTGCACACCCTTGACAATCGTTCGGGAAGTGTGCACTCCCTTGGCAATCGTTCGGGAAGTGTGCACACCCTTGACAATCGTTCCGGAAGTGTGCACTCCCTTGACAATCGTTCGGGAAGTATGCACACCCTTGACAATCGTTCGGGAAGGATGCACACCCTTGACAATCGTTCGGGAAGTGCGAGCACTGTCTGCGGTGTCTTTTTAACTCTTTCACGACGAAACCGGCCAAACAGGCCTCTGCAGTGGTCTTGAGGCATGTCCAAACTTTGGTTCTGATCCTGACTAAACTTGGAACAATCGCGCGAAGTGTGCACACCCTTGACAATCGTTCGGGAAGTGTGCACACCCTTGACAATCGTTCGGGAAGTGTGCACACCCTTGACAATCGTTCGGGAAGTGTGCACATCCTTGGCAATCGTTCGGGAAGTGTGCACACCCTTGACAATCGTTCGGGAAGTGTGCACACCCTTGACAATCGTTCGGGAAGTGTGCACATCCTTGACAATCGTTCGGGAAGTGTGCACACCCTTGACAATCGTTCGGGAAGTATGCACACCCTTGACAATCGTTCGGGAAGTGTGCACTCCCTTGACAATCGTTCGGGAAGTATGCACACCCTTGACAATCGTTCGGGAAGTATGCACACCATTGACAATCGTTCGGGAAGTGCGAGCACTGTCTGCGGTGTTTTTTAACTCTTTCACGACGAAACCGGCCAAACAGGCCTCTGCAGTGGTCTTGAGGCATGTCCATTTGCAGTATAAGAGAAGACTATTTTTGAAATTTTACCACTGGAATGACTGGCACGATAACCAAGCGAATCATTCCAGTGGTAAGTTTTTAAAAAAGTCTTCACTTAGCCAGCAAATGGACATTCAATAAGGACATATTTTAATTTTTTGAACAAATTTAGTCCTTAAAGGGTTAAAGAGACACGATGAAAATCGTATAGTCTGCGACGCACCCCTCCCCTCCCCCACCCACCCCCACCCGTGTTGCGATCGATCGACCACTGCACTCTCCGTATTTCAATTTCCATAAAACTATACAGATAAACTGTTGAATCTTTTGGAACTATGGCAGCAACAGCGCTTAGTCAAATTAGTTTCAAAATATTCACCAGAATGTTTAGTAAATAGTAAAGACATACAATTCGTACAACTCGACGGAATAAGAAGCTTTTATAACTGACTATATCGCCTCATTCTGAACTTAATTGATTATGACATCATCCTACATATGACGTAGTTATTTATGACGTCATATGATTGACTGAGAAACTGGATCTCTCCATTATATTAATAGGTTATATTGTCATAGCAAATATTTATTATTATTATTATTATTATTATTATTATTATTATTATTAGTAGTAGTAGTAGTAGTAGTAGTAGTAGTAGTAGTAGTAGTAGTAGTAGTAGTAGTAGTAGTAGTAGTAGTAGTAGTAGTAGTATTATTATTAGTATTATTATTAGTTATGACACTGTATGGTCAACAAACGCGTACTTTACGACATATGCATACAATTTACTGAATGGATGGATCCTATCTGTCACTCAGATATATGACGTCATAATCAGTTATGTTACGTGTAGGTTGACGTCGCAATCAAAATGCGTAATCAATTTCGTACATAGGTCCGTTACGAACGTTGAATCCGTCAAGCGTACGAATTACATGTCATTAGTATTTAATTAACATTCTTTTGAATAATTTGAAACTAGTTTGTCTGGGCGATGTTGCTTCCGTAGGCAGCAGCATCACCCAGTCAAATAAGTATCAAAATAGTCAACACCTTACGTATCGTATACAGTTACCTTGAAAATGGGATTTCTACGTTTCAAAGTATACGAATCGATCCTATCGCGCGCAAAACGTGGGCGGAGCTTAGTTACAAATAGCCGGGACAGCTCTCAATCGATCCCGCTATTACTGAAGACTTACTGAATTGCACGTATAACCCTTCCTGGATATATGAGTATGGATCTCCTGGATTCCGCCCCATGCATGAATACAAGCCATCATCGCCGTCCTTTAATGTGACGAGCGAGAGAACATCAGTATTTGACATGAGCATTCCATCTCTGCCACGTGTTTAATTGTATATGCACGGACCCGGATTACAATCAGGGTAGTTGCACGTGATGTTCGGCATGACCTCACCTATGTTTCATTGATACTGAGAACCAGGTGGCTTAAAGGTCAATACCACACTTGTACACGGCGCCGAGTTACACCCTGAAATACGAGATGTGGATAGATTACACACACTTTAAAGGTGCATAGTCACACCAACATGCTTGAAAATTAAATTGTTAAAATTGTATACTTTTAGAAGCTTAAAGGACAATGGACCTTTCCGGTTTTAGCTAAGTGTTGACGTCTTCATGTTGGTAACACTGCTGCTGTAAGTCATTGCTGTGCATGACATCAACACGTTTCAGCAAATGTACCCCGCCCCGATCCGAACCCCACCCGGCACTATCTATGTATGTAGGCTATCATGCATTTTACACCACGCGATAAGGGTTGAATGAAGTGGCGCACTTCACGCATGCGTATTGTCAAATTATTCAGCCGACTCAACGTACAGATATAACGCACGTCGAGGAAGTGTAAAACATATGATAATATTGCCGGAAACACAGAACCGATTGTAATAATTCCGATGCCTACCTGTTGCTGCAAATTCGAATATTTATCCAAAGCCATTGATGTTAGAATTGCCCTAGTGGTTCAAACGATACACTCTGCGGGAACAACAATGCCAGCAAAATTTCAACCAAAAGTTTCAGGATGTTCTCTATCCATCATCCCATATCATAATAATTATTACAGCAAGCTACTAACAGAATGTTCCGTGGTGATGCTTTATAATGCTATCTCATAATTGGGAAGGTTTCATCAAAATATCTTAATTATTGAAAGCACAGCTTGCAGGGAAATATTGATCAGCCGCGGAAAATTACCAGATTTTATGTCAAAATGCGAATTCATTTGATGATATCTCTGTAAATATTCTTGTGAGCGAAATTAGAATTGGTCAGGCAAATACACGAAAGCCCTGAAGGGCTATGTCTGCGAAAAAAATTTATCTCGAGCGCTCGATTTAGTAACTCGAGCGAGATAATTATGTCAAGCGCTCGAGATAATTATGTCAAGCGCCCGAGATAAATATGTCAAGCGCTCGAGATAAATTTTTCTAGGAATTTGCTGGATGTGACCGCATAGGGTTAAAAAATGCATGTGGTGATCCAATTAAAGGAATATTTGCTCTTATATAACACTTCAAGAATACATGTATGCCTTCCATACA
The DNA here is from genome assembly GCA_034401795.1 of Chaetoderma sp. LZ-2023a. Taxonomy (NCBI): domain Eukaryota; kingdom Metazoa; phylum Mollusca; class Caudofoveata; order Chaetodermatida; family Chaetodermatidae; genus Chaetoderma; species Chaetoderma sp. LZ-2023a. Next base: position 45,922,258 of record CM067375.1, on the reverse strand, counting down.
TCTCCCTTCTATTAAACACGCACGTGTTTAGACATCGATGATCCATCTGTGTAATTCCGGACGCAAACACACGAGCGCCCTTTGCCGTTCATTATTGTCACCTCCCACAAATGTCACATTTATTTGACACGAATGGGTAATAATTTCTTTCTGTTATAAGTCATTATAAAACCACATCATATGGCTCAGTGCCATGACCTCCACCATTGCGTTACTATTGCGACCTTTCATTCCATTCAATGGCGGATTAAGCCTTGCCAGGGCCGGGGGCAGGAAATATGTGTGGAGTTGGGTGGAAGCGAAAGGCAAAGGAAAAGGGGTGTCCGGGGTTCCTACTCTGTAAAATTTGGAATTCTAGGCGCTCGCAGATGGCATCTCCTGCATTTCAAGAGGCAAATATGGACCATCAGATGGCTGTTAAATTATTCTTTTTAGCAATTTAATTTCGTTTTTTTTGTTCACTCAATATTTTTAGCCGTTCAGTTGTGAAAACAGGACGGGATACAAAACATGAATGAACAAAAAATGAAAATAATTAGCTAAAAATAGAATAAATCAACAGGCAACTGAAGGGACATATTTAGGCCTACCTCTGGAAATGCAGGTTGTGCTATCTGAGAGCATCTAGACGATAAAAACACTATTACACAGTAATACAATCATGAACCATCTGACTCCTAAAACATCAGAAAAATCTCAAAACAAAAGAAACACTCTTTAATAAGAATAATACTGAAACAATATATAATGGACAGATAGTGCAATAAGACAACCCCCCCCCACACACACACACACACACACACACCGCCACCACCACCACCACCCCCACACATACCCATCAACCCCCCCCCCCACCCCCACCCATCCCTCGTCCCACTTCAGGGAGCCGCATATGGTCATACTGTCACAAGGTTATATCGTACATATTCTATACAAAGAATAACCTAAAATGACTAGCTTTTCACGTGGGCTTGAAGGAAGCTGAATGACCTCTCGCCACTATAGTTTGTGATCACTCAGCATCAGAAAACTCAAACAAAAAAGGAACCCATTGCTAAAGAATACTACTGAAACAATATGTAATAGACAATAAGACTAACAATGTAAGTCTGTAATGGAATTTCCATTCCATTACAGTGTTCATCTTCTGAGGCGGATCCAGAAATTATTGACGGGGTGGCACTTGGGGTAGGTCTGGGAGTGACTTGAAGGGAGTGTCCCAACTCCCCTCCCAAAAAGAGGGGTGGTGGGTTTCGGGAGGGGCTTGCGCCCCCCCCCCCCCCCCCCCCGCCCCCGAGAAAGTGTGTGAATTTAAAACTGTTGATATCTGATTTCCAGCCTTCTGAGTGGAAATATTGATTTTTATTTTACCTGTAGTTTAGAACATTCTTGGAGATAATCAAGCAGTCAAATGAAAAAAGGAGTATCTATGGTAAGACAGATAATCAGATTGTGAACATGCATTCTATTCACCGTATGCAGTTTCTCTTTTTACAAAGGGAAACAGCTCTCGGGGCATCATGTCCAGACAGCTATTATCGTTTGTAAAACGAGAAACTGCATAAAACACATTATTCACTAAAAAGATATTTTGATAGAAAAGATTTGGGGCTAGTATAATCCGCTACTGATCCATTTTCTGTAAAACATCCATTACTGGATGATGGACGTGTTTACATAAGTTACCCTGAATCTGGCCATGATTTCATCAGAGTTATAAACACATAATAATTGTGTCATGCCATTGGTCCGACAGTGCATTAGTCCGACAGTTCATTGATCCGACAGCGAATTGGTCTGACAGCACACTGATATGACAGTGCATTGATCCGACGGCACATTGCTAAGGCGCAGGTAAGGCCTAGCAACGCTTGGTTATGGCCTAGATAAGTCTTAACAAAGCATGGTGGTTAAGGCCTAGCTAAGGCCTAATAAAGCTTGGGTAAGGCCTAAGCAAGTCTTAGCAAACCATGACTAAGGCCTAGTTAAAGTCTATCAGAACTGGCTAAGGCCTGCATAAGGCCTGGCTACGGCCTGGCTAAGGCCAAGCAAATCCTAGTTAAGGCATGGCAGCGGCCTAGCAAAGCCATGTTACGACCTCGGTAAGTTCTAGCTAAGGCCTAGGCAATGCCTTTGCAAAGCTTAGTAAAGCCTAGTTACGGCCTAGGAAATGTCTTGCAAAGCTTGGATAAGGCGCAGGTAAGGCCTAGCAAAGTTTGGTTGAGGCCTAGTAAAGCCTGCTAAGGCATAGGCAAGGCCTACGTGAGGCTTAGCTACGGCTTAGGTAACGTCTATGTCTTGCAACGCTTCGCTAAGGCTTAGGCCAGGCTTAGCAAAACATGTCTATGGTCTTGCTAAGGCCTAACAAAGTCTGGCTAAGACCGATGTAAGGCCTAGCAACGCGTGGCTAAGGCCTATGTAAGGCTTAGCAAATCTTGGCTAAGGTCAAACACAGCATGGCTACTGCATAGATAAGGCCTGAATAAGGCCTAGCAAAGCCTAGCTAAGTTCATCAAAGCATGGCATAGGCCTAGGTAATGTAATACATAGTCTAGCCAATGCCTAGGTACGGCTTAGCAAAGCCTGGCTAAGGCCTAGGCAATGCCTTACAAAGCTTGGCTAATGCCCGGGTAAGGGCTATCAAAGCGTGGCTAATGCCTAGTTAAGGCTGGGTAAAGCCTGACTAAGACCTAGGTAATGCCTAACAAAGCCTGGCTATAGCCTGGCTAAGGCCTAAGTAAGGCCTAGCAAAGCCTAGCTAAGGCATGGCAACGGCCTAGCAAATCCATGTTATGACCTCGGTAAGTTCTAGGTAACGCTTAGCAGAGGCTGGCTAAGACCTAGGCAAGGCCTTTGTAAGTCTTAGCAAAGCCTGACTACGACCAAGGTAATGTCTTGCGAAGCTTGGCTAAAGCCCAGGTAAGGGCTAGCAAATGCGTGGCTAATGCTAGTTAAGGATCCGCAAAGCCTATCTAAGACCGAGGTAAGGCCTAACAAAGCCTGGCTAAGGCCCAGTTATGGCCTGACTAAGGCCTAGCAAAGCCTAGCTAAAGCCTGTCTTAAGTCTAGCAAAGCCTAGCTAAGGCCTAGTTAAAGTCTATTAAATCGTGGCTTATGCCTAGGTAAGGTCTGAGAAAGTCTGGCAAAATGGCTGCAGAACGCATAGGTAAGGTTTACCAAAGCCTGTCTAAAATCTATGTATTGTCTTGCAAAGTTTGGCTAAGGCACAAGTAATGCCTAGCAAGGCTTGTGTAAGGCCTACGTAAGTCTTAGTAAACCATGACCAAGGCCTAGTTAAAGTCTATCAAAGCCTGATTAAGGCCTGAATAAGGCCTGGCTACGGCCTGGCTGAGGCCTAGTAAAGCCTAGTTACGGCACAGCAACGGCCTAGCAAAGCCATGTTACGACCTAGGTAAGTTCTAGGTAAGGCTTAGCAAAGACTAGCTCAGGCCTAGGCAAGACCTTTGTAAAGTTTAGCAAAGCCTAGCTATGTTTTGCAAATCTTGGCTAAGGCGCAGGAAGGGCTAGCAAAACTTGGTTACGGCCTAGGTAAGGTCTAGCAAAGTCTGGATACGGCCTAGCTGAGACAAATGTGAGGCTTACTAAAGCCTAGCTAATACTTAAGTAATGTCTAGATAAGGTCTACCAAAGCCTGGCTAAGGCCTAACTAAGATGTTGCAAAGTTTGGCCAAGGACTAGTTAAGGGTAAGCAATGTGTGCATAAGGCTAGGTAAGGCTTAACAAAACTTGGCTAAAGCCTAGGTAAAACCTACATCTGGCTAAGGCCTTGTTAAGGTTTAGCCAAAGTCCTAGTTACGGCTTAACAACGCCTGGCTAATGCCTACGTAATGGCTAGGTAAATAATAGCAAAACCTGTCTAAGTCCTGGCTAAGGCATGTCTAAGAACTGGCTAAGGCCTATGTAAGGTTTTGCAAAGCCTGACTAAGGCCTGGTTAAAGCGTAGCAAATCCTGACGAAGGCCTAGTTAAAGCTTGCTAAAGCCTGGCTAAGGCCTATGTATGGCCTAGGAAAGACTGAATACGGCCTGGTTAACGGCTGGCTACTATCTGCTTAAGGCCTGGTGAAGGCCAGGCTAAGGCCCGTCTAAAGCCTTTGTAAGGTCTTGCATAGACTTAGCAATAACAGGCTAAGGCGAATGTAAGGTCTGGCAAACTCTGGTAAGGCCTAGTTAAGGACTATGTTGTAAGGTCTTGCAAAATCTTCTAAGGCCTGGTTAAGGCGTAGCAAATCCTGACGAAGGCCTAGTTAAAGCTTAGTAAAGCCTGGCTAAGACCCATGCATGGCCTAGGTAAATCTTAGCGAAGCCTAGCGAATGCCTACGTAAAGCCAGGCAAAACCTGGCTAAGGCATGGCAAAGGCCTAGCAAAGTATGGCTAAGACCTAGATAAGGTTAAAGTAAGGCTTATAAAAGCCAGGCATACAACTAGGTAAGGCCTATGTAATGTTTAGCAAAGCCTGGCTAGGCCTTACCTTGGCCTTAGGCAAGCTTAACAAGATATTACCTAGGCCTTAGCCAGGCTTTGCAAGTCCTTTCCTAGGTATTAGCCAGGCTTTGCTAAGCCTTACTTGGGCCTTACCTAGGCCTTAACCAGGCTTTGCTAGGCCATAGATAGACCTTAGCTAGGCCTTAGCCAAGCCTTTCACTATATTGCATAGACTTTAGTCAGGATTTGCTACGCCTTTCCTAGGCCATGGTCAGACTTTATTGGTCCTTAAGACAGGCCGTGCTAATATTTACCTGGATCGCATCCAGACTTTGCCAGACCATTCCTAGGCCTTAGCCAAGCTTTGGTAAGACTTACCATGTCCTTACCTAGCCCTTAACCAGGCTTTTCTAAGCGCTAAATAGGCCTTAGTCAGGCTTGACTAGGCCTTACTTAGCCCTTACCTACACTTTAGCCAGGCTTTTCTAGGCCTTACCTAGACTGTGATAGACTTTATCTAGACGTTAGCCAGGCTTTGCTAGACATTGCCTATGCCTTAGCGAGACTTTGCTAGGCCTTACCTAGGCCTCAGCCAGGTTTTGTTAAACCTTACCCAGGCCTTAGTCAGGCTTTGTTAAGCCGGACCTAGGCCTTATCCAAGCTTTGTAAGAACATAGATAGGCCTTAGCCAGGCGTTGTTAGACCGTACCTAGACACTACCTAGTCCATAGCCAGGTTTTGCTAAGCCATACATAGACCTTACCTAGGCCTTAGCCAGGCTTTGCTAAGCCCTAACTTAGACATTACCTAGATCTTAGTCATGCTTTGATAGGCCGTTATCATGCCTTAGCTAGGCTTTGCTTGGCCTTAAATAGGCATTAGCTAGACAGTAGCCACGCCTTATACATGTCTTAGCTAGGCATTAGCCAGGTTTTGCTAGGCTTAACATAGGCATTAGCCAAACATTGCTAAGATTTACCTCGGCCTTACTGGGGCCTTAACCAGGCTGTGCTAAGCCTTAACTGGCCCTACCAGAACTCTGGTGAGTGTAGTTGTCAAGCATTGCAACGCATTGTCTTTGGTATCTTTCACAGACACGCCAATGACGCCTGCCTTAAGGAGCGCCTGTTGCTGAGACCAGAACAGTGGGTATGTGGTGACTTCAATCTGAGACTCTCTCCTGTTTGAAGATGTCCTCCAGGGGCCAAGTGACAGAAGCGATCGTAAGGCTACGACCGGCTTATCTCGGGCGCAAATTCCAGTCGAGCACAAACGCGGAGTGCTGCAAACGATCGGAGAATCAATTTCGTCGCACGAACGGCCGATAAGTTGAGGCGCGTTAACAGCAGGCGTGTCAGTGGCGTAGTACATTATTATTCAATAGCAGTCGAACTATGGGCGGTTTAGTAGATTGGTTTGACGACCTACAATATCGTGATCGAATCAATCCTTTGGACATTTATGATGATGTTGAGCTCTATGATCGGTTTCGTTTTCCATGACATAGGCTGCTGGCCTTAATTGATGATTTGAGAGGTGATTTGGAAAGGCCGACGCGCAGACAGATGGCAGTTTCTGTAGAGATACAGACTCTCCTCACCCTACGATTCCTAGCTAGCGGATGTTTTCAGAATGCAGTTGGTGATATGGCGCAAATTAACCGAACAACTGCGTGTAAGATTATCCGTAGAGTTGTGTTAGCCCTTAAGAGACGGTTGCGGCAGTATGTTCGGTTTCCGACGGAACAGCAAAAGTTGGACCTTATCAAACAAGGATTTCACGCAATGGCAGGATTCCCAAATGTCATCGCATGTGTTGATGGCACTCACATTCCAATCCAAGCTCCAACGGCAAATGAATGGCAGTATGTCAACAGAAAGGGTACACATTCTATCAATGTTCAACTCATGTGTGATCATGAACTCAAAATAGTTAATTGTGTCGTCCGTTGGCCTGGATCAACACATGGCTCACGGATACTGAATGAGAGTGAGATATACAGACATTTATAGCAGCTTCCCCATATTGGCTATGTATTGGGAGACAGTGGCTATGGATTAATGCAGTGGCTGATGGTACCAGTTATAAATCCTGTTCTCGAGGCAGAGAATAGCTACAACAAAGCCCATATGTCAACCAGAAATGCAATCGAGAGATGCAATGGAGTGCTTAAGCGGAGATTTGCATGTCTTAATAAAATAAGGATGAAGCCAGAACGGGCGTGTGACGTAATCCAAGCTACGATTGTATTGTACAACATGTGCATTAATGCGGTTGGGATACAGCCAGAGGGAAACATAGTTGATCAAGATGAAACTGTGAATGACGTTAATCAGCAAATTGATGTTCCAGGACGCGTGGCACGACGACAACTAATTGAAACTGTATTTAGCTAAGACACATTATGTAATAATTATCACCACGTTGTGAAACACGTCGGGGATATTGTAATCACCTTCACCCGTCTGTCCTGCACAGTATCCCATCTAAACTATTTCGTTTTAGCGTGGTTCGAACCCACAGACGGCGAGGGCGCCTATCACGAAAGTCGTTAGACTTATCACACGACCAACTCAAGTTGCTCGAGTGATACGTCTATCGACGTTCGTGCTAGGCGCACTCGTCGTCTGTGGGTTCGAACCACGCTAAAAAACCTTAAATTTGTCTTTAACTATTTCGGGGAATTCAATCAAATTTGGTCAGTAGATTAGTCAATTGATAGACGTCCTTTAGCTTTGAGTCCGCCCGACCACTCACTGGGATTGAGGTAATTGGTCAAGAGGTGATATAGACGTGAAGGGTGTGTGGTTGAGGTGGGTTGCAAGTCATCAATATACGTGCATTATATGATGATATGCCATTTGCTTTTACGTAAGGAGCATTTTCATAAAAACATCACGCAAATTCAATATTCTTTATTGTATTATTATTACATTTCTATAAATAATTTATTCAGTTGATCAATTTTATTCGAGAAAATAAAACAATTTATATGTTATTCTATTGTCCTATATGGCGGACACCGAGATTACTTTAACCCTTCGCGTGACAACATCGCATTGAAGGGCTATTTGTACCAATTAACCCTTTAATGATAAAGTCATTTAATTTGATATAGGCCTAGTATTTCGTGCTAATTTAAAACAACAATGTCAACAAATTAAACATTTTTTTATCCATATTTGAAAATTTAGCACTGGAGTGACTGGCCGGCTAATTCAAATTTTCTAATATTGATAAAAATGTTTTCATTCTTGCCATTTTTATTTTAAATTCCACAAATACATTTTCAGAACTAGTCGTCGATTGCCTGTCAATGGAAATGGGTATGGTTAAAGTTAAGTTGACAGACGAGGGGTTAAAATTTGTACATGACCTTACACAGTTCTCGAGTCAGTCGTTTCGACAGTAAACGGTTTACATTACAAACTTCATCCTAAAAGTGCTAATACTGTTGTGTATAAGTCAGTTGATCTGCATCATCACTCCCAAGTTGCTGCTGCTGTTGCTGTGACTGCTGCTGCAACACGTGTTGTTGTTGTTGTTGTTGTTGTTGATGTTGTTGTTGTTGTTGTTGTTGTTGTTGTTGTTGTTGTTGTTGCTGCTGCTGCAGTTGCTGAAGCTGTTGTTGAAATTGCTGTTGCTGTTGGAGAAGCTGAATCTCGATGTCAAATTTCGTGATCTCCTTGGATAATTTCGTTTTTTCTAATTCAATCTTCTCGGTTTCTAGACGAGCTTTTTTAATTTCAATGTGAAGAAGCTCGCGATGTAACTCTTCACGAGTTAGCTCTGTTACTGTTCTCTTTTTTGATGATGCTAACGGGGCTGACTGTGACCGACTTACTGGAGTAGGGGCTGGGCCTGAGGAATAGAAATATAACACAAAAATGTATGATATAGCCTAAATGCAGGTTTGTGTGTGCATGTGTGCGTGGAACGCAAAGAGTACAATCTATTTCTGCTTTAGGATTATATATTTGATACTGCTGCTACTATTACATCTGTAAGCCTATGAGTGGTGAAAGCATCCGACTGTGACGGATAAAAATAAGCACCATTTTGCCTAATCACCATAGACTAAAGGGTTATTCCAACCGGTTGTTTTCCCATTTGTCCGTTCTTCTCATTGTCTAGATTTGTACTAAGAATCATTTCTGAAATGTGATAAAATGTGTTATATATAAGTTATCAGTATGTTTACAAACTGCAAATCCGCAAGACTGTAGTCGTTATTATATGATCAAGGATTTGAAGGACAACAAATTGTGATGGAGGTGGTAGAAAGTCGACGGTGTACTCGTGATTGAAATACAGACACATTTCACGTGTAACTTACATTGTATGTTGGGATGGTCAGGGGACGGGTTCGTCCCCTCAATCAATTTTTCCTCATCCCCATCAACACTAGTGGCAGCAACCGTGGATGCGGATGTTGATGGCTCTGCTGAGAGATCTACGTCTGTGCCAACATCGACTACTCCAGACTCCCCTCCGGAAATGATGCCATCTAGGGTTGGAGAGCACTCACCGATTATATCCAGGACAAGATCCGTGTAGGCGCCTTCTGGTGGTTTGGGCCCACCTCCGGTCTTAGGACATTTACGATTCGAGTAATCTTTCTTGGCACGGGTTAGCAGATCTTTATATTTATGCTTTAACTCATCCACCGACCGCTGCTGCGACCAAATGGCATTTATAGACAAGCATATTTCCTCCCATTTCTCCTTCTTTCGCCTTGCGGTCACCGAACTGCTGAATTTGGAATTTAGCAGCTCGCAATTCTCCTTATAGGACGATAACAGTTTTAATATTTCACCGTGTTGAAAATTTCTCTTTCGCGACATGCTTGTTGTAGGCCTATATCTTGGCTATAACACGCGAGCTATGAGGTGAATTCCGGGGAAAACGAGACTAGGCCAACGACCGTTTCTCTGACCGAGTGACCAACGTCCGTGCAACTAAGCCCGTGGCGAGGCCTAGTTTTACGCGGAGTTCCAAACACGGGCGTCAAACAGACGTAGCTACACATGGAATAATGCTGATCTAGACTCGATTTCACGGACATTGACAGCACATTTCACAGGTCATAGTATACGGAAAATATATCTCGACATAGAAAATGTGAGCGAGGTTCAGCTGGCAATGTAGATTAATGCACTACGACTGCTGTTCAAGCTGCGTAGCTTTTTGGTCGTTCGCGCGACAATTTTTAATCTACGTCTGTTTGGATCACTTGCCTTTACTGCGCTCATGAAATTCACGCCCGAGATAGCCAGGCTGGCAATTCGAGTACAATTACGCCTGACGACGAGCTTAGTTGCGCGGACCTTCGTCAACTACGACCGGCGTCTGTACGCTCGCTTCTGTCACTTGGCCCCAGGTGAATAAGCTGCTTCGCTTCCCATTGTGACATGGCTACATACTCCCAAAAAGAAATAAATCTTTTGGGAGCGGGGTGGAAAGCCAAGTGGGTGGTCGGTGGTTGGGGGTATTTGTGGAAAGCTACAAGCCAGCTAAGAGAGAACTTAGTGTATAAATTGGGAAGTCTTTAGGAAGGGCTGGTGTTTCGAAAAAGGAGGTGACAAGGAAATTATAGAAAATCAGACTCTCTGAGAAGTCATTTCAGACATAACTTCTAATAAATTGGACGAATAATGTGTGTGTGTGTGTGAGTGTGCGTGCGTGCGTGCGTGCGTGCGTGCGTGCGTGCGTGCGTGTGTGTGTTTGAATCTGGTGCCCTTGGTTGCAGTAGGTGGGGTGGGTGGTGGGGGATAAGTGAGATGCCAGCCCCTCCCAACCTCCCCCGTCCGTATTGAGGTAGATCCACACTGCATCGCCTACTCATCCTGTGGACGCCCTTGAATAACACAGATCTGATTCAGATTCAGATTCTTTAATTACTCCCAGATCACGAAACAGTGACAAATGGGGTATATATATATAGTTTCTGTGTCAGGCAGGTTACAAATATCATGTTATTAGCCATAATAGAGGCTAATGTTATTGACGGGGCGTTTCTACACGGTAATAAAAATACCCACAATCAGCAACAACGCTACATTTGGTTGTTAGTAGGCTACACACGAGTAATCGCGTCTCTGGTTGCTAGACAATCCTTCATTATCGCACCAATTGAATCACAACAGACTGAGTGCGTTACATTACCAATTCACCTTTCCAGAGTATCCATCTATGATCTGACGTCATATGAAGTCATAATCAGCTAAGCGGTGTGTAAGATGACCTCATAATCATTACGTCATGAATTAATCTATTTGGCCCGTCTTTAACTCTTAATAGTCCGACACGATGTACGAATTGTATGTCTCTACTATTTAATAAACATACTGTTGAATATTTTGAAACTAATTTGACTGGTAGTAACACCGTCCAGTCAAATTAGTTTCAAAATATTCAACAGTCAAATTAGTTTCAAGATTTTGAAAATATTTCTTATTCTTTGGGGCACAGCCATGGGTCTTGCGGATTGGTCCACTGAGTGTCTAGACTTAACAACTGACGGTGGGGTGTGGTGGGGTTGGGAGTGGTGTGGGGGTGCCAGGATAAAATTTGCATACCAGCTGTTAATCTAAGTGAGTCTCTTTTCACTAGTTGTATAGCTATATTGTTCATTAGAATAGAGGAAGCACCAATAATGTGATAACACCTGTTGTTTTTTAAATATGTCGACTACTTCATCCCAGCTGTGAATCCATTACATATGCCCACGCTACCTAAACTCAAGAAGACATCTGGACTACCTGCATACTCACTGCGGCAAACTCAACAGCATTCGACAGATATTGCCTAATACGGCTTTGGGCAGGCGGGCGAGTGGGCCAGTGGGTGGGCTGGCAGCCGAGCCGGTCAGCTGGTGGGCAGGTGAGTGGGCGCTCTAGTGGACGGGCTGGCGGGTCAGTCGGGTGGGCGGGTCAGTGGGTGGGCGAGCAGGCGGACTGGGGAGTGGGTGGGCAGGCGGGTGGGCAGATGGGCAGGATTGAGAGATCGTCTAGATACTCTCACACCTTCATTTAGATATTTTACATTATGAATTGGTCATCATGTCCCGAACTACATTAAGTTGGTCAAAATTACGGGTATACCGGGATGGGTTAAATTGTCTTGGTGTGTGCACCCATGAGGACGAGTAGTTAAGAAGAGTGCCAGTGTTTCTAGCGACTCCTAAATAGAGACGTACCAGACTTTATTCTTAATTTCTTGGGACGTTTTGTTCTTCGTATCACGACCAATGGTGGAACATCCTACATTAATGGAGGCTAAGCCACCAACAACTTTTAGGCAAATTGTTTTCAGAATATTCAGCAAGTCAGGAGGTTATGCTCATTGAAATTATCGGCTGGTGGCTTGCATCAAAGAGGCAGCTAAAAGGCGCGAGTCTAAATAAAATGAACTTGGACGTGAACCGGAAACATTTTTGGCAAACGTCGTTATTTAGAGGAGTACGCCTATATTTATGAAGTTTGGGCCCTATAATACGCTTGCTTTGTCATTTATCCGTCAAATATGCGCTAATTATTTGAGCAATATCCAATGTCATCCAGAAAGTAATTGTTTAACATATTAAAGGTGGCTGCTGCAGGTTGTTAAACAGTTTCAACTCGTTGGCAGATGATATACCATGATAACGCAGTGTCAATGGGTAGCTACAGGCACAATTTGGCCCGTTATTGGCCTAGTACAGGCCCAGTAGCCGGCGTTATCATTGTAATTAATGTTAGGAATTAATTGCTACTGTTACCGCTGTTGCAGAGGTGATGAAGGTTGTGTAGTAATGGTGTCGGCGCTGGCGGTGTAGAAATAATCGTATCGCGATGTAAGGTGTGGTGATGACTGTGTTGTGGTGGCGGCGGCGGTGTCGTAGCATCTTGCCATTGTTGTGCCTTTGTGCCATGTCATAGTGGTGTTGTCGTTGTCGTGGTGCCGTTGTAATGGGGGGTGGTGTTAGTGCCGTGGTAATAGTGTCATCGTGAGAGTGTCGTGGTAATGATCTCATGGTCGGGGTGCTGTGCTAATGGCGCCGCTTTAGTGGTGGTGGTGGTAGCGACAGCGGCGGTGGAGGCGTGCGGCGGCGACAGTGGTGTTCGTATTGTTGTTGTTGTTGTTGTTGTTTTTGTTGATGGGGTGTGGTGGGGTGGGTGGGTGGGTGGTGGTGGTGGTGGTGGTGGTGGTGGTGGTGGTGGTGGTAGTGGTGCTGTAATGATGTCATCGCGGTGGTGTTATGATGAATGATGCTGATGTCGATATCGTTGTCTCATGTCGTGAGGGTGTTGTGTTGGTGTCATGGTAATTGCTGCCGTTGTGTTGTTGTGGTGACACCGGTGTAGCGATGATATCGGGATCACATAATGGCGATGGTGCTGTCGTCGGGTTTTTTGCTGCTGATGTCGTTGTTGACAGAGTATTTAGTCTCGTATTATGTATGATCGCCGTGGTCCTGATGGTGCCGACGCCGTGATTTCTATGGACACAGAATGCTATCGTCGTCGGCGGCGTCATCATTGTGATTGTTGCGATTGGTTATTATTATTATTGTTGCACCCGCTGCAGCTGGCATTACCAGGGCCTAGCTAGTCTCATTATCCGGGCCCATGCAATTGACCTTTAAATATCATACTAACTCCATGATAATAACGATAATGATACCAACATATTGCCCGGGGAGAAATATTTGGGGTAAGCTATTTCAGCAATTTTGTACCAACATCCATATAACGCACTTCATTTCATTCATTTTGTCCATGATTGCTAGACGATACTATCAAACGTAACTCTCTTAATTGAACTGTGTTGTTTATTAATTTAACCGAGCCAGTCATTCTAGCGGTAAATTTTCAAAAATACTTTTCTCTCGGCCTGCAGATCAACACTGGCTAAGTAAAAACTTAATTTCCTTTACCATTGCCTCTTTAGTGGTCAAGCCGGCGAAAAAGAAGTCAGTGGTAAATTTACAAAAATAGTCTTCTAAAATTAAATTATCTTGATAAATATTGACCATCAAAATGTTTAACGGATATATAAAGTAGTATTTTGAGCGCTTTGAGGCGCTGTTAACACAAGAGTGGTTAGTTATGACTGACATAATCTTTATATCATCTTAGGCATATTAACCCTTTGAACCCTTAGTGCAAAATTCGAAACCCCATCTTATAATGTAATAATTATTCTGTTGAATATTTTGAAACCTGATTTGACCGGAAGCTTATTTTGCGTATGGCAGCAAAGGTTCCTGTCAAATTAGTTTCAAAATGTATCACAGTTTACCTGTACAGCTACCTTAAAGGTGATATTCTGGGAATTCGGGGTTCGAAGGTGTAACCATACACGAGCGCGTGGAGTATCGTAACTACATCAACGCACACGTAAGAATTTCGGGATACTGACAATAATATTGCAGAAACAGTCAGATTTTGTTAAACCTTTAGAACTTAAAATTCAAATATCTCAATTTCAAAACAGATATATAGGAAAGCTGTGCAATATCGTGATTATTTCGAAACTACTGTGATCTGAACCTGTCATAAGCAGCGACAGCTCTCGGTCCAATTAGTTTTCAAAAAAGAACTGAATAAACGAAGGTGGTTATTTGCAGCACAAGATGTATTAATTTAATCTCAATCTGCACGTGAACGTAGAACGGTTGACCTAAACCATTAACATTAAATGAGTCCAGTCTATCGATCACTCATATGACGTCATAATCAACTGCATCACATGTGAACTGACGGCATTAGTAATTACGTCGTGAATAACGTAACTAAATCCGCCTTAAACGCTTAATAGTCCGTCAAGTTGACGAATTGTATGCCTTTTTTATTTAATAAACTCTCTGTTGATTAATTTGAAACTAATTTGACTAGGCGCTGTTGCTGCCATATGCAGCAACAGCACCCAGTCAAATTAGTTTCAAAATATTCAACAGCTTACCTGTGTAGTTTTCTGGAAATTGAGATTCGATCTATCGCAACACGGGCATAGCGAGAGAGGATCTTAGCTAGTAGACGCCGCGCATAACTAACACCGGATTCCTCCATTGCGGACAAGAACGATGCATCCATTATAGTCTCGTCTAGAGAATATCCTATTGAATATTTTGATAATATTTGACTGGAAGCTGTTGCTACGAACGGCAGCCACAATTCCCAATCAAATTAGAATTTAGGTTAAAAATATGCAACGTAAATCCGGAATATTAAATTTGTCTCTGAGATTTGGACACTGGAATTTCACTGTTTATATATAGGTCTAAATTAACTCTTTCTTTCTCAATATCCATGTAGAGCTGTTACAAAGTAACCACACTGGCGAGCTTAAATTAATTAATGCGACTTGAAGCTAGATGTTGCTGCCATAGACAACGACAGCCTGACAATTTAAATTCAAAATATGGGGGCCTACCTATGCAACAACTGATTCTTTCTAATTAAACAATTAGGACATCGTTTCTGTCCTAATCTGAGCGTGCGAGTAAACAAACTACAGTTACGATACCGAGTGGGAATTTTCTTATCGAATCGGCGTGACCTTAAAAACTACATTTAGTCAGTCTATTGAAATGTATAAAACTGTGTCAAATATGCGGCGCGGTGTAAGGTATGGTTATAACGTCGAAACGTATATACGCTTATAAGCGTAAATAGGCCTAATCATGAAATGTGGTATTGCAATTCAAATTCATTTTCACTATCTAGGCATATTCGACATGTACTCAAACAAAAGCATATTGACTTTGCAGCAAGGTGTTTTCTTACTGTTCGTATGACGTATATTCCATACCTTCGATTGCTTCGCCAGACGATCGCAAAACCATGTTGACATTAGAACTATTGCAAGCTCTGACGCCATACCAACATGGCTGCGATCTCGTCACGGAAGCATCGCGAGATCTGTTGATAAACTGCCTGAAATTGGAGCCGAGTGTTCGGGAAGTCTTTTTCGAGAATGTGGATGCTGATAGGAACAGTCAGTTTGTGGATAAAGACGGGTTTCCTTTTGAGAATCTGGCGACGCTCTTCGCGGCAGAAGCCTTAACCAAAGTTAAAGATGGATACTTGTTTCATGCTATGATCGACAGGAAGTTATTAGAAAGGAAATTGAGAAATATCTATGATGGCATTCCATGGAAGAAACTAGGTAAGAATGCGGATAAAACACGCGCACGCGCACGTACATACGGTGCACACTCGCTCACAAGCACGCACGCACAAATAAGACAACTTAATGTCAAAATAAACCTGAATACAGTCAGTTTCCTGGTCAAGTAGTGTCCTTGGCGTGTTTCTAAGCATGCCTTGGAGCCCTATCAGTATGATTGTTCTGAAAAAGGACATGCAAAATGGTTGTCTAGTGTATGGTAGGTCTATCAAGATTCCTTTGAAAGATGTTTACTAGTGTGTGTCTCCTCTAATGTCGATTCGCGGCCGCGGATCAATATAAACGTATAACCATGAGATAATATTAAACAAACCCTGCCAATGAAGAAATCGGACTGATAATACAGGCCCGTGCTGGGCTAATACAGGGCCAATACCCCCTCAGTATTGGCCCAGCGCATGTCCAGTAGCCTACGGTATCAGGGCGGTTGAAACGTATCGTATTAAACATAGGATTAGCATGACACGAGTGACTGGTATAACTTTGCATAAATAGATCGCACATGTGTCAATATTTCATAAAATACACACCGATTGGTTTGAAACGTTCTCATTAAATAAGAAAACCAACTTTTGTTCAATATCTGACAGCGAGCACCAACGCTCTGGTCGATTCTCAACTCAAAATGTATCACCTGCATTGGACGTAATTACGCTAATTTATTTGCTCAGACGGTTCGTTTAAGACGACATTTATCTCCCTTTCACCATAATTTCAAAGAAAATCAGCAAGATTTGTGGGATTTTCTAACACCTCGTCGATAACTAGATTAGAGCCCCTGTTTAAGACTATATGCTCGGCCTCAACGTGGCGCAGGGGTGTAACCCACTGGGTGTCAATCCAGACATTTGGAGGGGCTAACCAGAGCATTATGCACAACGCTAATGAAATTACACTTGGAGATCGAATCAATCCAAATGGTGCTCGCCCTGTGAGGATCCGCCAGGCAGGTGCAGCGCCGGGCTCCATGCCTCGAAGGAGCCCACCCTCAGCTACTGGAGGTCCCATCAACTCGTCTTGTGGAGCCAGGGGACGAGGATGGAGAGCTACTGGCCAACGGAAAGAGAAGACCAAACCCAAAGAGAACCCCAGTATCAACATCATGCACTGGAATGCAGAAGGGGTTACCAACAAGAAATCAGAGCTCGAACAGTTCCTGTACGAAAACAACATTGATATCTGCTGCATTCAAGAGACACACCTGCAAGAAGGAAAACCATTTAAGATCAGAGGTTACCAGATTTTCCGGTGTGATCGAAGAGGAAGAAAGAAAGGTGGGGTGATGACCTTGGTCCGAAACAGCGTGAACGCCAGCCAGATCAAAACCTTTATGGAAGAGGCAGAATATATCAAGATCAAGGTAACAACCAGCAACTCTGTGATTGAAATTGTCAATTATTACTGCCCTAATGACAAGAATCTCTCACTTGACACAATCCAGGTCCCGGACTGCCACTTCCTCATTGCGGGAGACTTTAATAGCCAGTCCCAGAGCTGGGGATACAGAACACTTGATAAACGAGGAGAAGACATTGAAGCATGGCAAGATGAAAAGCACCTTTTACTTGTCAACGATCCCACAGATCAGCCTACCTTCTACTCGCGCCGATGGCACTCGACAACAACGCCGGACTTGGCATTTTGTACAGAAGACATTCACAGAAACCTCAGTAGAGTGGTCGGATCGCAGTTAGGAGGAAGCGACCACCGCCCAGTCCTCCTCTCTCTTTCTGGAAGTATTTCGACCAGTTCACCTCAACATCTAAGGTGGAACTACAAAAAGGCAAATTGGAGTCTGTTCGGCATTCGTTCCAATGAGCTTACCCATAATATAGCAGTAGAAGGGAGAAACATCAACAATGTGGTCAAGGAATTTAATTCAAGTATCCTCAAGGCTGCCAATGAAGCGATTCCTCGAGGGTTCAGGAAAAACTACCGCCCCTACTGGACAACAGAACTGCAAGCAGCACATGATAAACTAGACAAGGCCAGAGAAGATGCAGAGGGTAATCCCTGTGATGAAAACCACTTCACGCTACAACAAACTAAAGCCAGGTATCTAAAGACCAAGCTGGAGGCCAAAAGAAGAAGCTGGAGGGAAAAGACGGCAGGGTTTAATTTAGAGAGAGACACCACAAAACTATGGAGACTGACTAAAGCACTCAATGATGAGGGTGTCAGGGGAGAGAAGATTACTCTTGAAGAAGATGGACAAACACTGACAGGAAAGATGGCAGCAGATGCCTTTGCGAAGGCATATGCAAAAGAAAGCAACATTTCTATACCACGAATGCGTCGAAGGGAGGTTAGAAAAGAGCAAAAGGAAAGAACAGACACCAACACTCACGATGCAATGAAAGTTGACATTAGTTTAGCAGAACTGAAGAAGGCTATCCGCCAACTGAAAAAGAAGAAATCTCCTGGGCCAGATGGCATTACGAATGAAATGATCCAACACCTTGGTAATGCATCTCTTCGCAAGTTGCTAGACATCTTTAATCTCAGTTGGACCAATGGAGAGGTTCCTCAGTGCTGGAAGGAAGCCAGAATGACTCCTATTCTGAAAAAAGGAAAGAACAAGACGAAAGTGCTGAGCTACCGTCCTATCAGTCTTACAAGCTGCATATGCAAGACCATGGAGCGCATCATCAACCAGCGGTTGCAGTGGTACCTGGAGTCAGAGAACATTATAGTTTCAGAGCAGGCCGGATTCAGAAGATACAGGAGCACAGAAGATCAAACAACACATCTTGCACAGGTCATAGAGGACACTTTTCAAGCCAAGAAGGTGATGCTAGCTGCCTTTATCGATCTGCAGAAAGCATTTGACAAGGTGTGGAAGGATGGCCTCCTCGTGAAGCTCCGGCGCACAGGCATCGGTGGCAACATGTTCCGATGGACCAAGTCATACCTACACAATCGCAGAGCTAGGGTGCTGGTGGATGGACAATCTGGACAGAATGTATTGCTGAGACAAGGGGTGCCACAAGGCGGAGTATTATCACCTACTCTGTTCATACTCTTCATCAATGACATTGTAGCAGAGCTGCCCAATGGGATCCAAGCAGCCCTCTATGCAGATGACCTCGTAATCTGGTGCACCGAGGAGTACACAACGACTGCCACGTACAGAATGCAGCTCGCCTTGGACAGAATTACAGCTTGGGCCAATCGCTGGTGTATTACCATCAACAAAGAAAAATCATCAACCATGCTATTCACACTGTCCACCAAAACCAAGGTTGGCAATCTGACACTGGGCGGTACTCCACTCGAATACGAGGACCAGCAGACATACCTGGGAGTCACATATGACAGAAGATTAACATGGAAGGAGCACATCCAGAATGCAGAGGCAAAGGCCAGAAGAAAGCTAAACATCATGAGGAAGCTGGCAGGAACAAAGTGGGGTGCCAATGAAAGGATCCTCAAGACCATCTACCTAGGTGCCGTACGCCCACACCTTGAGTATGGATCCAGCTCATGGATGACAACAGCTAAATCTCATCAACAGAACCTCGACAGAGTACAAAACCAGGTACTGCGCATCATCACTGGTGGAATGAGATCAACACCAATAGAAAAAATGGAGCAGACAGCAGGCATTCCCCCACTTAGCAAAGGAAGGGAATGCAAAGCACTGATCCAAGCTGCAAAGTTCAAATCGTTCAATAACCACCCAATGAAGATCAGGCAAGCACAGCTGTCATCAGGAAGACTTAAAAGATCAAGTTTTGTGAAAGAGACAAAAGCACTTCAAAGGAAACACCAAGAGATGTTGCCAGCACAAATAGAAGACCCAAACCACACCCTTGATCCTCCACCCTGGGAAAACAAACTAGAGAGCATAGCTATTCGCACCACAGTACCTCATCTCACAACCAAAGATGAACACAGTGATGTGAGCAAGAAGGCCCTGACCCTAGCCATGCTGGAAGAAATGTACCCTCAGGAGACATGGATAAGGATCTACACAGATGGATCAGCCAAAGATGCAATTAGGAGCGGAGGTGCCGGACTGCACATACAGTATCCAAACGGACAACATGAGTCAGCTGCAATACCGACAGGCAAACACTGCACAAACTACAGAGCTGAAGTCGAAGCACTGGTTCATGCAGCTAATACCATCAGCAGAACAGCAGACCCTATTGCACAGATTGTCTTTTTATCTGATGCCCGCTCCGTCCTTGAGGCTATCACCAAAGGTAAGCTGCCACAACTTGAAGAAGCACTACAAACCATCAAATGCTTTCGGATAGCACTGCAGTGGATCCCCTCACACTGTGGAGTCCAAGGAAATGAGGAAGCAGACAAGATGGCAAAGGTGGGTGCAGAAGAGAATCAGACAGAAAACATGGTTACCCATACAGAGATGAAGACTATCATTAAGTCCCTCTATAGAACACCTCAATCAGAAGATGCCTACCATCATCTCTCGAGGCCAGAGCAAGTGACCATTTTTCGTCTCAGAACTGGACACAACAGACTAAACCAACACATGTACAGGCGGTTCCACCTTACGACATCGCCTGCTTGTCCTTGTGGAGAAGCAGAACAGACCACAGAGCACATACTTCAATGTTGCAGTACGTATCAGCTGCTGAGAGAAGAGATCTGGCCTTTGTCAACCTCTATTCTTGAAAAGCTGTATGGGCCTGTGGAAGAACTGCAGAAAACCACAGATTTCATCTTGAGAACGGCTCTCCAAGTGTGATACCAGCGATCGAAAAGAAGAAGAAGACTAGATTAGAGGAAATCAGTCCGTTTAATAATATATAACATGTACGAGCGTATTCAGCAGGAAAACCGTACTAGAACCGATTACAAATATCGTGTTTACTAAAGGTAATTTCGAGACAGCGATTTCGATAGCTGCCTAATTTACTATTGATTCCTATGCAGTGGTAGTCTTATGATAATGGGCGATTTCCATGTTCATATGGAGAACGCATCTGATCACAGTGCATCTACTCTTAAAACCATCTTGGAGACATTGAACCTAGAACAGCATGTCACAGGTCCTACACACGAAAAAGGTCACCTACTGGACTTAATCATAACAAGATCTAATGAGTCTGTTATTAGCAACGTGTATGTTGATTCCGGTGCGATTGCATCGGATCACCCTGCCATCACTTTTGACATGTCACTGACAAAACCTCCACTGCCAAGAAAGGAAATCACATACCGCAATCTACGTTCATTTCCCACTCAGTCTTTCAGATCCGATATTCAGTCCTCAGATTTGTCGATGAATCCATCTGACGACTTGGCGCAACTCGTGGAACAGTATGATCATGAAATTCGCGCTATCGTGGACAAGCATGCCCCGTTGAAACGCAAGGTAATCGCTGTTCGGGATCATTCTCCGTGGTTTAACTATGAAATTAAAGTCGCAAAGCAACTGTGTCGCAAATATGAGCGCATAGCACGTAAATCGAAGCTGCAGGTTCATTTGCAAATATATTCGCAACAATGTCGTATCGTGAATGATATGATCACAGCAGCAAAACAGACTTATTATTCCACATTAGTATCCGAAAACGCAGATAACCAAGGGAAACTATTCTCCATTTTCAGAGCACTGCTCCATAAAGATAAATGTAGGAACAATCTGCCAGAGCACAAAGATCCAGTCGAACTAGCAAATCGTTTTGCAAATTTCTTTGCTGAGAAAATAGACCTAATTCGTAGCAACATTGTGCAACATCCAGACTATTCACCATCTAACTCTTGTAGTTTGTCTGGGTCAAACTGCGCTATGACTTCATTCAAATCAGTATGTCCCGATGAAGTATTGACAATAATCCGCAATTCATCAAAAGCATCGTGCTCACTGGACCCAATGCCTACAAACATACTTAAAGAATGTGTTGACGAATTGCTACCTACAATAACAAAGGTGTTAAACTTGTCCTTAGAAGGTGGTGTCGTACCTGATTCTTTCAAAACTGCCAATGTGAGGCCCGTGTCGAACTTACCATATCTGTCCAAGGTGCTAGAAACGGTCAAGCAACTAAATGACCATCTAGAATGCAACAACCTACTAGAACCCTTTCAAAGCGCATACCGGAAGCTCCACAGCACAGAAACTGCTCTACTCCGTGTACAAAATGACATTCTCTGCTCCATGGATGACCGGAAGTGTGTTCTATTGGTTCTTTTAGATTTATCTGCAGCTTTCGACACAATCGATCATAGCATTCTGATATCACGTTTAACAGAACTCGGTATATCGCACACAGCGCTTGCCTGGTTCAATTCGTACCTTACACATCGTTACCAAACTGTTATTGTGGACAACCTAAAGTCAGTTTCAAATCAATTACGCTCTGGCGTACCACAAGGATCTGTGCTTGGTCCCATCTTGTTCACAATATACACGGCACCACTAGGCAACTTAATACGATCTCATGGCATAAGCTACCACTTTTATGCGGACGACACGCAATTGTATCTCGAGTTCCATGTAAACCATCAGTTAAACGCCCGTGAGTGTGTCGAAAACTGTGTTCTTGACATCAAACATTGGATGTTGAACAACATGGTGCAGCTGAACGACAAGAAAGCAGAGACCCTCTTGATAACATCTCGCCACATCCGACAGAATGTGGACATAAAAAGTCTCCACGTTGGAGAGGCCGAAATTGGTTTTAGCGACAGTGCCCGCAACATAGGCGTAACTTTTGATAACATTCTTTCAATGGAAGCACATGTGACATCTGTCTTCGAAATCTGCTTGACACCGACGCAGTTAAAACACTTGTTCATGCCACCATAACATCCCAGTTGGACTATGGCAATGCATTACTGACTGGCATAACATCAGCCCAGTTGGAGCGTCTGCAGAGAGCCCAGAACACAGCAGCTCGGTTGATCTCCCGCACGAGAATGCATGAACACATCACGCCTGTTCTCCACGAACTACACTGGCTGCCAGTTAGAGAACGGATCAGCTATAAGGTCGGACTCTTAGTGTTCAAATGCCTTCATGATCTTGCACCACCTTACCTAAATTCACTGATCGTACGAAGAACATCAGCAAGGTCCCTTCGATCAAATTCACAATTACTATGTGTCGTACCACGTTCGAATTTAACCATCGGTGAACGCGCCTTCTCGAGAGCAGGACCAAAATTGTGGAACAATCTACCATCTGACATTCAAAATTGTAACAAAATTGAGCCATTTAAATCTATGTTAAAAACTCACCTTTTCACAAGAGCATATTTTTTAATTTTGTAAAGCACCTTTGAGCGGTTTAGTCCGGAATCGGCGCTATAGAAATTTACATACATACATACATACATACATATGCTAGCCGTAGCTGGGCCGACGGGCGTAGATACAGTTGGCCTATCGATTGCCGGATTTGAAAAAGTTGAAATCAGAATTCCCGGTTTGCACGTTTTCAAATTTACATTTCTTGCTTATTTCTTACGGTATGCTCGCTCAATTTATATATGGCAGACGGATTTTGATTATACTTCGACTATCTTGTATAATTGACTATTAAAATTGCGTAGGCTACATCAAATAGATCGTGTTAGTGATAGAAAGGTTACATATTTTTATTCTAATGAAAATAATGAATTGTGCCTCAGCTACAATTTAGGATTTCATGGGTATTCACAACTGCTTGATTAGGCCTAATGCCATTTGATATTACTGGACATCCCATGCAGTCCCTGGGCCGCATACGGAATAATTGTAATAGAAAGTAAATGCAACCTAGGCCTATCCAAATTCACCAACTACCGCGGAAATAGCTTGATGGACACTGCCGTAAATCTCTACAGCAGACTGGTTCCACGTCGATCATCCCATTCGCTGGAATCAAAACAGCTTTTGTTAAATAGGCGCGATCATATCCCAGATGCATACACCAAGGTGCATCGTTGTGGCATAAATGCAACACATTTATCACTCACTATTGCTTTCCTAGACTTCTGCAAAGCATTCTACTATTCACAGGGACATTATTGAAATACTCCAGGCCTATAGAATACCACGCCCCGTCGTGGATGCCATCAGAATCATATATGATAATTCTGCTATAGTCCTATCTCCTGATCGAATCAAGGTATTCCAATTCCAGGAAAGGGTACTGCAAAAGTATAAGTTGGCCCCATTCACCTTTACCCTGGTTTTGGACTTTGTGGTAGGGTATGCCTGGACATAACTACAGAACTAAACGCTTTGCTAGAATCAGCAAAAGGTATGTGTGTCAATGACAAAACTTCGGATGCAAGACCTTAACTTTGCTGACGACATTGCACAATTCATACAACTTGACTGAGTATTACGCGTTCATGACGGACTACATCACCACATTCATGGCGTAATTGATTATAACGTCAACCTACACGTGACGGTTTTGACTGTGACGCTATATGATTGATCGATAAACTGGATTCCTCCAACGTTGCATTAACACTGAACGCTGAATTTCCAGAATTTCGATTTCAATATAAGCCTAAGCCTACAGGTAAGCTGTTGAATATAATACTGTGAACCGAATTTGACAGGAACCTGTTAATAGGCAGCATCAGCTTCCGGTCAAATTAGTTTCAAAATATTTTTTAAATAATTTGCATTGTTGATAATTGTTCGCATATTCCTTTGTGGTTCAAACCGTTAACAATATTTTCAGGTTTTCAACTTTATACATTAGTATATCCTGAAGTGGTGAAGGACAAGAGAACTGGGACATGCATGGCTGATTACATAGATGGAGATGGGTAAGGCTGCAGATCTTAGCCGACTTTCGATCGTGTACTAACTGCGTGCCTACGCGTGTGCCTGTTATGCGTGCTGGGGGGGGGGCGTTTGAGTGAGTGAGTGAGTGAGTGAGTGAGTGAGTGAGTGAGTGAGTGAGTGAGTGAGTGAGTGAGTGAGTGAGTGAGTGAGTGAGTGAGTGAGTTAGTGGGTGGGTGGGTGGGTGGGTGGGTGGGCGGGGCGGACCGGCGAGCGAGCGAGCGAGCGAGCGAGCGAGTGGGTGGGTGGGTGGTTGGGTGGGTGGGTGGGTGAGAGGGTGAGTGAGTGAGTGTGTGAGTGCGTGCGTGTGTCGGTGTTCGGGTGGGTGGATTGGTGGGTGGGTGAGTGTTGGGGGGGCAGGGGAGAGTGAGCGAGTGAGTGAGCGAGTGAGTGAGCGAGTGAGGGAGGCGGAAGGGAGGGAGAGTGGCTGGATGGGTGGGTGGGTGGGTGGGTGGGTGGGTGGGTGGGTGGGTGGGTGGGTGGGTGAATGAGTGAGTGAGTGAGTGAGTGAATGAGTGAGTGAGTGAGTGTGTGAGCGAGCGAGCGGGCGAGCGGGCGAGCGGGCGGGCGGGCGGGCGAGCGGGTGGGCGGGCGGGCGGGCGAGCGGGCGGGCCGGCGGGCGGGAGGGCGGGCGGGCGGGAGGACGGGCGGGCGGGGTGCGAGCAAGCGAGCGAGTGAGTGAAACTTCACTATGTTTGATTAAAGCTATTTTGTTTAACCATATACAGTTCTGCATGGGCTGATCAGTTGATAGCCGACATAAGTGATCCAAGATGGATGAAGGGAGTCCTGTATAAGTTTGTAACAGGCCAGTACTCTGACGAGGACTACAATAAGGATATGAATGTACTTTTCGTCAAGCTGCATCTCCTGGATCCGCAGTCTGTAATCCCCGCATACCAGCATCTGTTGAGTTTGAAAGGTGAGCAGAGCCGGCTGAACCCGATATGGGGACGCGGCTAAAATTGCTATGCGGGCACCTTATCGGGTGGGCCCACGAGGAAATGAAATGACTACTACTACTACTACTACTACTACTACTACTACTACTACTACTACTACTACTACTACTACTACTACTGATGCTGCTGCTGCTGCTGCTGCTGCTACTACTACTACAACAACAACAACAACAACAACAACAACTAAGTCGTGTGTAGAAACATTGATATAATAGCTAGATGTTATAACATTGATGCTCGGAAAGTGATTATTTCCGCTTATATAATAGCATAGAATGGAATTAGGCCAGGGCATTTAGTGTTATACGCACCACAAATTGCAATAGTAATCATTCAAGAGCTAATGTACTCCAAATGTAATGTTACACTATGTAGGACAACCTACTAAAATCACAGTAGCATTGTAAGACTTTTAATTTTATGTCCCTGTTCCAAGCAATGTTGAAAATAAAAACAGTGTGTATGATTACTGTATTCTGCGGCTGTGGTAGTAGAAACATCCTACATTTGCAATCAGTCCTTCTGCGCTTTTGCCCACTGTGTCTTGTCCTCAGCCGAAATCCTTAGCATCATGAGGTTCATCCTTAACTTGAGTGTACCGAGTCCTGCTTTCTTGAGGTCACCTCGTAGCACGCTTAGCAGATTCATGCAATGACGTCCTCTCCTGGTTTTGTATTTACTGGCTCAGAGAAGGGTGAATTCCAATATTATCTGTGCTCGTGTCTCTTCTGGCATCCCTAGCACATGGCCAAGCATGGACCATCTTTGCTGGGCGACCTTTACAGACAGTCGCGACGTAGTACACATCTTGTATAGTGCATCAGTGGAAATTATGCTGTTTGACTATCGGTGTCCAGGGATGGTACGCTGTCTGTGGTGGCAGGCATCGAGCTTGTCTAGATCTGCCTTTGGAGCTGCCCAGCTGTTACTGTTATACAGCATCAATGATACGCGTGTTACATTGCATAAATGTGGCGTTTTTATCAAGGGCATCTGTGATCTACGAATCAATAGATTCCAGAAGGATGAAAGCTATGTTCTCCATGACGCAGCATGCAGCAATGTCAGCAGTACTGCAAAACGGTGAGTCCAGGATTTTACTTTTCCTCGATGGTTCGCCACCACGAAGTATTTTGGATTCATTCATAAAGAGATTCTCAATTTTTAGTTTGCGTGCAGCTATTTGGGAGAAGTTTGTCAAGGGGTTTCTTCTATGAAGTCCACATCGTTGGCATATTCCATCTCTAGCGGCATACCAAGTATTGACACTGGAGCTTGTGGTCCTCTGGAACATTTCCGCACGGATTTCAATGTAACAGTAAGCTAGCAGGTGAAAAGGACCAGAGAGAGACCATCTCCCTGTGTGGAGCCGATTGATGTCTCAAATTCTACATACTTCAGTGACTTGCCTTGCACTGTCAGCTTGGTGTCTGCAAGCAGTAGTCTCACTACTCGTAGCTCATCTTTATTGCAACTGGCCTGCTGTAGTACATCTAGTATCTTTGAGCGTTTAAATGTGTCGAAGGCTCGTGACATGTCAATTCCAATTTTGTGGAAATCCCATTGTTTGGACATGACTACCGACACAAGCATGCGTTGAGTTCACACAATGTTTGCGCAACTGCGTCTACATTTGAAACCACTTTGACATGTTCCGGCGAATTCATCGATCTTGTCTCGGATGCGGCATTGAGTAACATTGTATGCTGTTGAGGAGCACAATGGGCCACATATTGGCTGGGGTCGGGCCAGGTGGCTTCTTGGGCTTGGGTAGTGTAATACGGGAGCCATAATTCTGCCAGTCATTACAGGCCTTCAGATGAACGATCTCTACCTAATGTATAAACGCCATACCAGGCAAGAGGGCACAGTCACCTACAACCTACCCAACCTCATCAGTGACACTAAATCATACAAAATGACCCTCGTGGAGCAGATAGCTAACATCGACGTCAGCTCCGATCCAACGGAAGCCCTAACCAACATATTGAAATCTATGGAATCATCCGCTACCAGCACCATAGGTGTTCTTAAAAACAACCGAACTAGGTATACTGACGCTCCTCTAGTAGTAAACCTGTCAGCAGAGTAGAAAGCATTACTCTATCAAAGTGGCCAAATTGAAGACTGCACCAAGCTAGCGCAATAACATTCTGCGCCATATTAGCGAGCGCGTAAAAGATCTTGCTATTCAACGAGCAGACTCCCTAGCAGATGAAATCACTGCTATGGATGACTGTCACAAAATGTTTCGGACAGCTCGAGCACTGATAGTTACTGACTACACACCACCACTGACTCTACACAACTCTGAAGGACACTTTACCGGGACTGACCAGGGCAAAGTCGAGGTGTTTCGAGAGTGGGTTCATCCTGGTGGTTGAATCACCAGTGGTTCACACTGGTTCATTCATGTTGGGTGAACAGTTCACTGACCCCGATGATGAGCCATTGCATCCGTGCTCAGGAGACCCCAGGCCATTATTAACACCAATTAAAACAGCAGAAGTTGAGAAGGCACTTAAAGCCCTGAAAACGGACGTGCATCTGGACCTGATGGCAGGACCAATGAACTACATGTATTAAAATATGCAAGTGACATTATCTCAAAACACTTTGGTGATAAGAACACAATCACTGATATCAAAACATCCAAATTTCTCATAAATACCCTTCATGAACACGACTTTTGCAGCTCATATAAGGGGATGAAGACGTTTGAACGCAGTGGCACGGTCGATCAAAGAACAGATATATCAGGCTATAAAAATGCCGGCCAACTTATTAAGTGTATGGCAGATAACGTGGACCATAATTCTAGGACCACTGATGGCTTGAAACCTATCCATGGCTTGGGAATAATTGCTGCCGTGACGCGGTGGCTTGAAACATGTCCATGGCTTGGGAAGAATTGCTGCTGTGATGCGCAGAGCAGAAATCATACCTAACGTATGACGTATATCTGTTACAATGGAGAGTATTACAGCAGTGGCTCGTATCAACATCCAGCACCTAAGATCGCCATGTAGTTTATTAGACTCATCGAAGTACAAGCTGGGCAGTTTCTCGGTGACGGACGTACACTTAAGGCACTTTAATTTGACATTTGGAAAATTTGGTAATGCTAAGGAATGATGTCAGATACTAAATGTGTGGAGGCTTGTGCTAAGTAATAATTCATATAAATATATATGAATCATATGTTTGCTGTAAGATTTTATGGAGTGCTTAAGCGCTGTGACAGACGTGCGTAGAGAAATTGGTATTACCTCACATCTTCAGTTCACCAGTAATTCTCTGTGATTTGCGAATATTTTAAGTGGTATAATTCATACTAATCACTTCATCAGACACATGAGCTTACAGGGAGCTATTTATAATATAAATTTAGGCTACATTATTTTCCGAATTTATTTCAATTTTGAAAAAAATGTGTATTTTTTGTGACGGACGTACAAGTTAATGAAATCAATCTGTATATGTTTTTGTAAGCCATTACATCAAAAACATAGACTCCCTTAATCCAATGAAATAATTAGATTCAAGAAAGATTCCTTAAAGAACAACACTTTTTTATTCAGACATTATTGATCCAAAAAGGAAATTTAAAAAACGCTGAAGGTAGCCTTAAAGATATTAATGTGACTTCATAGAGATTAACGATATCATTAAACTGAATACATTTTCCTAGAAAGAGCACTCTTTCAAATGACACCAACAGCGTTGAAAACGAACAAATTTCAGTTTTTATATCCCTGGTTTCACTTCTCACGGAATTCCCTAGCTACTTTAAAACAAGTATCAGCATGATAGACTGTCAAACATTGATCTCTTGTGGTGGATCTCGCTAACTCTTCGCTCTCAACATCCATCCCTGTCCTCTGTTCATTTCCTACCAATGCTCGACATACACCCTACTCATATGCCATATATGTATGCATTGGTACTCGTCTGTGAACATGCACGACGCTATAATACAACACTAATCATCATCACATTTAATCAGCCCTTGTGGCGGAAAGGCGTCATCGAGAGTAATCCAGAAGGCAGCGCCATGTACGGAATCGCACTGAGACTGAGTGGCTTCCAAATGCTGATGGGTTGTTTTAAGTTCAATAGTCTATACCATGATAGGATCATGACGCCTACTAGCACTGGTATATGCTGATAACACAATCTCCCCACATTTTGACTGATAAGGCATATGATATGGCATTCTGGGAGCACTTTCTGGTTGATGCAACTCTGAACACGATGGTAGTTAGCAGCTACAAAGATGTTTGATACGTTGTTAACGATTACTTCACAGTCACATGAGAGTGACTATCAGGGGCAGGGGAGATGAAGAAGTAGACATGTAGCAACTGGACGATGTGGCAATGGCGGACCGAGATCAAGGACTGCCAGAATCTAATTGGGAGTTGCTGGAATTAGCTCACTACGGTTGACCTCCATGAACTAGTGATGCCTTATTAAGAAGTGAAGTAGTTGTGGAGAGTGCCTTCCCATCACATATCTTGCAGATGATAGACGACAAAATGAAATCCATGGAAAAGGTTCTCTGAAAAGCACAATCGTGGCTTCAGTACATGGACATGGCTGATATTCCGCGGAATTTGTCAACTCTTGAGTGTACTGGTGATTGAAAATTTCAACTGGAGGTGTTACATAATATGCTCCCATATCTGGTAGCCATCTATACAACAACTCGATCTACGTGTAGCTCCAACAACTAACTCAGTTACCAGTAGAAGTTCAACGGCTCTTCGAGAATGGCATTCATGTAGTGCGACGATCAGAGCATTACTGCTCTGGTCGTCGCACTACATGGAGGGCATTCTCGAAGTGCCATTGAACTTCAGGATGCTCAACTGGTATATATATATATATATATATATATATATATATATATATATATATATATATATATATATATATATATATATATATATATATATATATATATATATATATATATATATATGCTGAGCCAGAAATGTTTAGCAACAGTGACGTTTGGTTTGTTATATTAAAACTATGCGTCGATTTATAACCAAATTTGCAGCCATGTTTCGTCAATGTAATGTCTCGCTGATCATGAAGAAATGCAAATCATTTCTTGCATTTCTCGGCCGCACGCTTAATGCATGTAAAAGGCATTTTACATGCACTGGCCCACATTGGCGGGTAGCGAAGGCAAAAATTCACCATATTGCAAAAGCAGATAACGAACGTTAACAGAAAACGCTTAAAGGTTTACCCTAGCGAACATGGGCCGCCGGCCAGGGCTACCTGAAAATCAGCGCCATGAAGCAATGGGAAGACTCGCTGCTGGGCAGAGCGTTCGCGTTGTTGCTCGACATTTTAATGTTCACGCCTCAACCATTTCCCGTCTCCGCCAACGTGAGCAGGAAACTGGACATGTTAATGACCGACCACGATCTGGCAGACCGAGAGCAACAACACCACGAAAAGATCGCTACTTAGCGACGTCATCACGATGTCACAGGTTTGAGACTGCGCTGCGGCTGTCCCGTAATTTGCACACCGCTGCCGGCACTACAGTGCATGCACAAACTGTGCGAAACAGACTCCATGATGCTGGACTGCATGCCCGTCGTCCACTTGTTGCTGTTCCGCTTACAGAGCGTCACATCAAGAATCAGTTTGCATGGGCAAGAACTCATCAGCGATGGCGTGCTCAACAATGGAGCCACGTTTTGTTCAGTGATGAGTCGAGGTTTTGTGTGGATGTGGCGGATGGTAGGCAATAGGTTTGGCGACATTTAGGAGAACGGTATGATGCAGCCAACATCAGATTCGGTGGCGGCAGTGCCATGGTGTGGGCTGGAATCCATGAAAATGGCAAAAGAGATCTTATTGTGATTCGCGGAAATTTAACGGCTCAACGTTACTGTGAAGAAGTTGTCGCCCCTATTGTCATCCCTTTTATGCAGCATCATGCAGACTATGTTCCAGCAAGACAACGCCCGTCCTCATTCAGCTAGGGTCACCAGTGATTTCCTTGATGCTAACAACGTTCCGGTGTTGGACTGGCCAGCGCGATCACCGGGCCTGTCTCCTATCGAACACGTGTGGGACATTCTTGGCCGTATGGTGCGTGAGAACCATCCACATCTTCACAACGTGCGGGAGCTGGAAGCTGCACTGCTCCAGGAATGTGATGCGATTCCTCTTCGTGACATCAGGTGCTTAATTAGAAGCATGAGAAAGCGATGTACGGCGGTGGTTAATGCGCGCGGAGGTCACAACCGGTATTGACAGCTCAGTGTCATTATTTAAATTGGGCCCTTCCATTGAATGATGCCGTGTTAAAGACGTGATGCACACATTACAGTAACAAGAGACTGTTGTTCAAATTGAACTAAAAATCTGAATCAGCTGCGACGCCAGTAAACAACATTAGGACCTAGCTACAGCACGCCAAGAGAGGAATACAATAATACTAACAAAGTTTCGACATTCCTGACATCGGAAAACCCATAGATATAGATTCGAGTCTACACGGCATTGACATTGGAGTTACAGTGCGTGAATCAGTTAGAGTTGACAATACCATCAGTGCTGGGCAGACGGTCCTCAATAAAATTGTAGGTCACACAGTGCTGGGTTATGTATTCAAGAAGAAACCTCAAGCTGTGACCCTTGAGGAGATGCCATCTGTGACTATCATGACTGAGACTATCTATGTCGACCCACTCCTCCTCTTCCATTATCTAGTTGCTTCACCGACATGCTATGGGGATCTACAAGACGTGTTCGTATATGAAATTTGCAAACGCCTGCTAACACAGTTTGAAACATCTAATTGACCACTTGCGGCTAACAAACCGTCACTAGTAGATGCTTTATTGAACCAAACTCCTCCAGAACTTTCTAGTATGTCAAATGCTCTGAATGGCGTGTTTTATGTCCAAGATAGCGGGGCGGGGTGTGGTGAGGTGTGGGAGGGGGGCGGTGGGGTGGGTGGGGGGAGCTTTGCACAGAGTTCGGTGGAGGGGTCGAGAAACCTATGCTGAACCTGTACACGTTCCATCCGCTATGTGTGCAGACAAATATGACTCTGCCCTTATCGTCTTATGATGGTTACGAAAGTGGGCTGTACACTAAACAGTAAGCATGTCAGCTCGAGGTTCAATCTCGCATTTCAGCAGAGCCATGGTCTGTTTAATAAAGAGAGATGCGTGTTTTGGCAACAAGACTAACAAACAGTATCTTATCAATCTTTGATTTTAATGCTTCCATCAAAAGGTTGCGTCCAGCACAATCTGCATACAGCCTCGCAATCTGCCATCCGCATTCTCATCATCTCAGTATCATAGCCAACGCACCCTATCTACAGGTCCAACAATGGAGTCGACTGGATATGTGTGTTGAGAATTGGGGATGGAAGATCAGCAATGGAAAGATGATTAAAATCTGCACTGGAGAATCGCCTACAAGCAAGTAAACTCCGATACCGCTGTAGAATGTATGGGCTTGAATTCCCAACCCCCCCCCCCCACCCCGTCATCCGCAACATGCAACGGTCTGATGTTCTACAACGTGACTCTTCCTGATCCAGAGAGTGATACTGAGGACATGATATGTATCAAATTATCATCTTGCGAACAACTATTATTGTCACTGAATGGTCACACACGTGACACTGATATTGATTACATGTAACCGAAGTCACTTTTGATGGTTACGTAATTATTTGAAATAAATAAAGTTCTATGAACATTCTCTGTCTATAGAACTTGTGTCGTTTTATATGCCATGTTAACTAGAATTTGCGCTTAGGATCGTCTAATCAGTCATGCCAGTCTTTTTGACGAGTGTTCTTCCTATATCGTGATTAATTTTAACATCATTGCCCGGGGTAATATCGTCTATTTGCTTCTATCCGTCACTACCTCTCCGGACGGAATATCATGGCTGTGGAATTCGATGGTTATATTAGTCTGTCACAACTGATATCCACACAAGAAAGGACTAATTTATTGCTGCAGGCCCATGGCTAAGGGAGGAATACAATGATATTAACAAGGTTTTGACATTCCTGACATCGAGCTATAGATTCAAGTCTACACGGCATTAGCATTGGAGTTACTGTGGGTGAATCAGTTAAAGTTCACAATACCATCAGTGTTGGGCAGAAGATCCTGGATAAAATGCAGCTCCCAAAGTTGTACAAAGTATCATCTCCACCATCTATCAGGAAATCAAACATTCCACATTCCGCGAATTACTTGCAACTCCAAAACATATCACACAAAACATTTTGAAGCACTCACTTCAGCAAATCAAATCCCAAACATTCGCAGATGAGCTTAAGTGAAATACATGGAGCCAGGATAAATCCTTCACTTTTCCACCATCTACACTTGAAAGGAACTGAAATGCATAGCATCCTGATTTAATTACCCAAGTAAATGGTATTAGAAAATGTTTGATTTAGTTGTAACTTACAACTAGTATAAGTAAGTCTCTTGGCCATTCATTTTATCCGTCCGTTGGCTGGCCAGTCTGTATGTCTGTCTGTCAGTCAAACGGTTGATAGTTTCCGACAAAGCCACCGAAGTTGCAATTATAGTATAATATCACACTTACTATTTAGTACGTGTATTGACATTACTTAATGCTTCTTGTCGTTGCTAGTCTGTGTAGTTTATCAATCTAAACGATATACAGTAAAACCTCTCGGTGAAGAATAAAACATGCTTTATATATAGGTAGGTTAAAAATATCTAGATACACCCCATCCAGCCCTCCCCGGGTTATATTTACTTTGATGTAGTCAATACAGACATTCATCTATGAAAACATGGATTTTAGATTTATCTTCTCACATTTGGTACTGTTTGAAGAGTAAGTGTCGTATTAATCGACCGACACCTTAATATTGAAAACTGGTTCAGATTTGGTCACGACACACCAATATTTCTAAACTCCTACCCCTAAGATGTAAATGGCATTTTTCTTGCAAGGTTAGCTCAAACTAAGGTCAAAATGGCAATGATCCGATGCTTTCATTTCTGGTGATTTTAGTATGTCATTCTGAAATCAATTCTGAATGAAAAAACCCAGAAATGGTTATCATTGCAATTTGTGATGGGATCGACCCCAAAATGGCATTCCCTGGCCAAAATAGATGATAACATAGAGTTAGTTCCGCTTAGCTCCTCTTGGAACAAATTGTAATGAGGAAGGGGCAGAGGCTTACGAGTAAGCAAGCAATATGAGTATTGCTTATGGTGAAAACAAGCAAAGATCTTTGCTGCCGATTTGCTCTTTTACAGCAACATTTTGGATATGAGTAAAATGTTTACTACAACCTAGATTTACTTTTCCTCTACATAATGACAGTCCAAATTTCATTAAATAGGCCATGCTAGAGTATTCTTTGGACTAAAATATCCCCAAATCTAATGACTTCTAAGAATCAGTAGTTTAGCTCCAGAGATTTTACAATTATTCAATCACAGTAGTGCGTTGTTAGCCCACCTGCCCAGAATTGCCAAGTGAGCATATGCGATAGTGACCGCCCGTCGTACGTTCTCAAGAACCACTTGGCTGAGTTCAGTTATATTTGGCACGACGCATCCTTAGGGGCATGGAGATCCATAATTATACGAACGAAGCTGATTCAGCATATTCGTCTGGCTGTTTCTGCCTGGAAGCCATCATTTAATCCGGATTTATATTTTTATGATATCATGGAAACCTGTAGCGCGGATCGACCGGTCGGGTACTGGCCGTCCCAGCCAAGCTGGGTGCGGGCCGCCCATCCTGGATTCGTTCCTGTAAGCATGCCCCGCTGGGTAGAGCAATAGGTGCGTATACGCCTATGAGAGAGATTGTCAAAACGACGAAGTTCGTCAATATGCGTAGCGCGCATGCGCGCGCCTGTCTCTGTGTTGGCAGAGCACGTATAGCACGACCGAGAGCGAGTGGCGCTTTTAGTGTACCCAGCAGGTACTTTGTAATTCTTAATAATTAACCGTTCTCGTCGAGTCTGGCATTAATCAAGACCTGAATTCGACTGGCTTTTCAAATATGTAGACCGTTTTAAATTCGGTCCAGAAATGGCTGATCGAAATATAGAAATAACGTCGTAAATACGTATATATACGTATCTAGATAATAAGTGATTTGTGTGCACGTGACCACTGACGCCATAGTACGCATCTATTTGTATCGCGATAATTAGATAGTCGTGTACACGTCACGAGTTTCCAGCCCGCTGATTGATTGGCTCAGCTAATTTTGAATGTTTGAGGCAGCCCGTCCTGACGTTTCAGCGAGTATTAAAAAGGGATGATTTCAGTAAATCAGGAGGATCGTCGGCCAGGGGCCGAACAGACGGGATCTGTTTGCAGCGCCGACCAGCAATACAGTTATTAAGCATTCACCTCTGTTTCGGCTGGTTTCTCTCCCATGGTACCGCAGCAGTTTCCTACCCACCGCAACCTAAATCTTGTAAGCTCCCGGACGGTCGTTCGGAGTGGGGGGGGGGGGGCAGTATTAGAACATTAAAGAATATTGTTCACATTTAATTAAGAACCAACAAGGAACAATATTGCGGTGGAGCCGTCTACGGCCTAAAAATGTAATTCTACAGATGTAGAGGCAGCGATGTTCTTTGGTGGATGACTCACCGGATCTGCCAGGTACGCCGAAAAGTGGAGATTTAACCACCGCACTGCATGTCGTGTGTGTCTCCTTTAACTTTGTGACCGCAGCAAGTAAACTATGCACGGTACGTCTTAAGAGCTAACTGACGTACTCCGCACCGTTAAGCTTAGTTATGTATCCGTAAGAGTAATCAAAAACCCTCCCTCATAACGGGTTGTTCTTAACTTTCATACCTACCATCATTGAATGTAACCTTTCTCGTAGCAGTAATGTTATCGTAGAACTTGCTAACCGTTCGTTAGACATTCTTATATTGTGATTACCGTCCTGAGTTCGCACCGTTCCCGTCCTGGATCAGCATGCGGGAGTCCTGTCTGCGGGAATCTACATGCGGAAACGTTCCAGCTTCCAGAGAATGTGTCAACTCACGTCACTCCAACGGTGACGTATCAATTTCAGTAACATGATAGCCCGTCATTAAGAATGGCTACCGAGTATTCAAGTAACTATACATAACATCCTTAATTCATCCGTTAATTACAACTTTAATGATTGTATTTTATCTTTGTAAACGGTCCCGATGACTAAAAGGCACTGTAACGGTCTTAGGACCGCTAGTTATAATTTCTTTATCTGTTCATAGTTATTTGTATTTACTGTAAGGTGTTTTCACTAACTGCACCGTAATAGGTCTATCAACCTGTACCACTATTATATCCTGATCATTTCACATTGTTAATACTTGTATTTGGTTTGTTTAGTATATGGCTAGTAGCCATCCGTTGATATGTTTTGTTTATTTGTAGAAAACTTAGGACGGCAGTGCATTTATGAAATACTATACAGCAACATTACATACGCATCATTTTCTCCCGCCACCAACACGTTTCACTAATGTCGCGGTCCGTGCTATAACTGTGTTTAGCCCGGCATGCTACTGACTAAACCTGACTATTCAGCTCGATAGGATAGGTGTAATATGATTAGAGACAATTTCTTCGTTAGGAGACATATAGTCTACGCCTCTTTTCCGGTTGTTGCGGTAATCTAGCCCCGCACTCTGGCAAGGTTGTGTAAAATTGGCCAACCTACCTATAAGGCCTCACATCTATAAAGTTATTGTCTCTCTTCATGTTCCACTAAGCCTTAAGGCTTCTTAATTATTTGGATACCCCTATCCGCACCATGGACTGATCCGACCCTGGGAAAGTATTGGAGGTTTCCGAGTGGTGATGGCCAAGGTGTGGTGTCACACACACCTCCCGTCACTTCTGATACCTAGTAGTTAATTATCCTTACCAATGTAGGAAGCACTGCGAAAACATATTATAATTAGAGATCTTTCCCACACCGCAGTGCATATTGCGCAACTTGTGTATAAACCTAACATCAGGTCAAAAGTTTAGCTCCGTAAGACTTAGTGACGGGCGAGATGCGCATCTCCACCGAATTCTGTAAGAATGTCTGGGCAAGATGTTGGGATCTGCCACGCCCTCTCCGGAAGGACATTCACGGTGGATATTCGTCTCTCCAACCCCCACCGTAACGATGACTTAGTTGCTTAAAATTCCTTATGTGAAAACTAGCCATTGTTCTGTGACATTTAATGTGGTTACGAAGTCGGACATCCGGATTGTCACCAAGCTCGGATGTCTTATCTAGTAACATGTACGCACGCTGTCCTTGGAGGGAGATGCTTTCCAGGGCTTCTCACGGGAGGAGGGTGCGTCTGCACCCTCAGACAACCATGTTCAAAGATAGGTAGGAAACCCGCCAGTTGGGGCCTAAAATAGTTCTTGTCTTTAAAACTTAACTGGTAGGTAAGGCATAGCAGAATGCCCGCAGAAATGCAAGCGGCACCAACTAATTCAGTATCTTGGACGTACATAAGACTGTGACGTGGGGAGGCGTCGCTCGTCCCGTCTTCACGTAAAACAGCACGCAACATTTTAGTTATAGTTTCACTAGGAGGGTCTTTTCTTTACAGCACTTTGGATGACTATAAGAGTGGCCCCTTTCTGGCCAATACTCTTCCGCCGCTTTAAGCGGTGACGACATTTTCCTGTGATGGAGGTCGAGCGAGGCACTTGCCTCTTGCAAGGATCCAGTGATGGCGGCCCGTGCAAGGCTACTACTTCTCACCCACAAATACAGCATCAGAAGTAATGCCGGCGTGAGGCACATAACCTCTCGGCACGATAAAGGGATATTTTCCTTTTCAGCTTGGGGGTATAATAACTTATATTATGTTAATTAATGATCTCGTATGCGGGAACATCCTTTCCAGGGGTACCTCTGCGGACCTGCGAGTCTGTGTGGTACCTCCGGTGGTCCCACGTTTAAAAGTTCATCAGGCTGCCTCTATGTCTTGTATTTTCGTATACTCATTGTTATCTAGCAAACTTGACGGTCTGTTTAGGTAAACTAATTGTATAGGCTTATTTAGGTTAGGTCACCATCAAATGTTGTAAGTCCATAGATCTCAAAATTGCTATGGACAGGCATACCGGTGACACCAATTCATGAGATGATACTGTTGTGTTTAATGTTCGCGATGATGGTCGCATGGCCCCACCGGAACAATTGAGTTCCACCGGCCTTAGGAGCTGGCCTTTGTTACCCGCAGGGCAGTGTCGCACGTGATCCGTAACCCAGAGACCGGGAGCTAACCAGCGTCATCCCACCTCATGCACATGCGATGTGGCGAGTCGACGGCAGACACCGGAATGGCCCGATGCTACTCCGTGATCTACAAGTGGCGCCCAATGTGGGGCTCGAAGAACAATAACAGCAACATGCAGCAAACTCACGCCGACCCCATACAGCCAGCTCGGAATGCTTTCTCCATTCAGCGACGATTCCCTCGATCAAGATGTGGCGTCCTACGATGGACACTGCGCTCGCATGCTCACCAACTATGCCAGGAATTCTAGCGATGCGGAATTACCAGCACCACAATATCACCTGTTCTCGCCCATCAGTGACGGGACATTCATGATGCCTCACAAGCGGGAACAGAATTTCGTACCATATCAGACGTACGCGATAGGCCAACTCCATCAGGGCCGGATTGTGGACGATCTCGACAAAGACAGATTTACGGGCAAACCTATTATCCTTCCCATCACTATCGTTCACCCGTGTCATCACTGGATGATATATGGCAGGGTTATAATCCTTACAATAGACAACCTCCCACACAGCTGCCATTAAATGTACCATCCTATTTCCAGGGGACAACACGACACCACTGGGAGGAGTCGGCACCACCATTTAATCGATACGTCAGTCATGCCACACATCACAACTGTCAGCCGACCGCACCACCACCATACGAGGAGTGTCTGCCTTCACCTCACAAAGAACGTCCGCATCATCTCCACAATGTGTCACCTCCCGTCCATAGACCTAAGTCGGTGTATGGATCTGCATTGGGGCTGGCATCCATAGATTTGCCTACACGCACTCATACTTCTTCATACAGGCCTCTTTCTCGCAGCATCGGCATCGACGGGAAACACCCACACCACCACCACCATTACCCGCACGTCGACCACCATCAGTATTCTCATCAGTCTCCCGAGTACCACCACCCACCACCCGGATTTGTACCACTCAGTTCTTCCTGTGGTCCTGGCTAGGTCATTCGCCCTCCTGAATTTAGCGGGGAGAATGATTGGGCCAACTACAAAATTCAATTTCAGATTATAAGCAGAACAAACCGCTGGAACGATCAGCAAATGGGTGAATATCTCGCTGCGAAGCTTTCCAGAAAAGCCCTTCAATTTCTCGTGGACCTCGATTACACCCCCACCTACACACAACTTGAACGAGCACTGTCGGAACGGTTCGGCGACACCGCTCTTGGAGAAACCAGCCATCTCCAACTCAAGAATCTCTGACAACACACGGGCGAGACCCTACCGGAGTTGGTTAGCCACATCCGAAGACTAGTCACCCATGTGTATCCCAGCACCAGCATTGAGGGCATCACACACCTTCATCTTGACACGTTCATTGACGTGTTGAGCAGTGAACCTGCTCTAAAGGAAAAACTCTTTCTCGCCAAACATGGAAGCCTGGCACAATTAACAGCCACTGCAGTATGCATTGAGAATTTCCTGGAATGGGAGAAAACCAATCGCCGCCAACTTCATCCTACCAATGAGATAGACGGTGCGAATATCACCACATCACCCAACAACCGCACCACACCCATCGCATCATCAGCAACAGAACCATCCACACAACAACAAGCACCACACCCATCTAATCAGAATCACGCGCCTAGAGGACGAGGGCGTGGCCAAGGCCACAGCAGGGCCCAATGGCACGGGAACCAGCCCAACAACAACCATTACTGCGGCAACATGCATGACAGAATAGATGAGATAAATAAACAGATCTCCGCATTCACTAACTTGGTAACAACGCCTCAGCACAAACTTGGCAACTACACACCCTAGAACTGCACCCACTACCAACCCCGCACTACCACCGAACACATGTTACGGATGCAGTCAGCCAGGACATTGGAGGAAACGGTGCCCTAACCGACCTCCGTCTACAACACCCACCCTGGCCGCAAAACACCACAACCTGACCAGCTGTCAAACCCCTAAGGACACCGATTGAAGAGCCATCTCGGTGCCCATTCTTACAACCTGGCTCAGTTGTGGCCCCCATACAACAACGTCCGGTGGCCAACTATTAGCAACCTGCATCAGCATTCTCACGTATACCAATACGCATGGCTTCATATATGTCAGTGCCTACGATGCTTCCCACATCAGCAGCACCATCATCCCCCTCTTGTGGACAATGTAATCCCGCAATTTCCGCCTCTAACAAACCTTTTTTCCTATGTAAAACAGCAGTGGTAGGTTGTAGCACCGCCGCTGAAACAACGTTTTTGCAAGCACCATGTCCCACCGCCAAGACACTGGATTCTCGGTGTCCCTTGGTGGTATGCAACACACCTTCCCGCACAGCATCATCCCCCACATCTACAGACATCAGCAGTACGGGAGACACAATTA
The DNA here is from genome assembly GCA_034401795.1 of Chaetoderma sp. LZ-2023a. Classification (NCBI taxonomy): domain Eukaryota; kingdom Metazoa; phylum Mollusca; class Caudofoveata; order Chaetodermatida; family Chaetodermatidae; genus Chaetoderma; species Chaetoderma sp. LZ-2023a. The sequence continues at coordinate 45,881,239 of CM067375.1, read as the reverse complement.
ATTCCTCATCATGGATCCACAAGCGACGATGCCGCTGCCAATATGAACGTATTCCAAGACGTCACTGCGTCTTCTGTGCATCTACTAAGCATCCCATGATGCACTGTAAGAAGTGGCTCGCTCAGGTAGCTCTCATCTGTGATCGTGAGAATCCTATCAGTACTGCCGTCTATACTAACTCCACATATACAGAAACTGCACCAAATCCACCACCATTGCTACAACCAGCTCCGTCATCACCAAAGCACTCAAAGCAGTGGCGATGACGGACTGGCCCTTTCCTCACTCAGCCATCTACAGCACTAAAAGAAGCTATCCAGAAACAAACCGAATATATACAGAATGATTCCGTTCCGACTGGTCTGCCACAAAAGGTATCATTGGAGACTCTTCCGCAGGCACATTGGAAGGTTATATATACGTGTGCCTGTCTGTTTAGCGGTATTTCCAGCAGTGCCACCATGGACACTGGAGCTTCTATCACTGGTTTTAACAAACGCTTATATGAGAGCATCCCATCTCATAAGAAGCCACCCCATAAGCCTACAAATATATATTTACAGACAGCCACGAGAGCTGATGTTCCCGTGGCTGGTGTAGTTGATCTTATTATTCAAATAGAGGAGATGCAATTCATGCAGCGAGTTGTCATCGCCTCTATTCAAAATGATGCCCTTCTTGGCTCTGATTTCCGCAGTGCCAGCGAAGCCGTAATACACTGCAGACAACAAGAACTCGACATACACGGCCGTCGGATGCCCCTTGGACCAGAATCATCATTATATGATACGTGGGCTTTAATACTATCAAGTACAGCCACAGTGGAGCTGGGACAGGAACAAATCTTATGGGCCACCGCACCACAGTTAGGAAGCAACACTCACATCGCCATGCTGGAACCCGACCCTGATTACACGATTGCTTCACAATGCGCAAGTCCCCGTATGATCGTGGACACCACCAATAAAGAACACATTCCTTTTAGGGTGTTCAATGGCAACGCAGACCCGATAACTCTTGAACCAGGAGTACGCTGTGGCCATTTGGTGGACGTGATCTCTTTGGAAACACACACACTTACCACTGCACACACGGAAATGACTGATGATTTACCTGAACACATACATGACTTGTATTTACGTGCCACAGTAGCATTACAGCAATCTCAGAAACATCAAGTACGGCAATTATTTTACAAATATTGCGATAGTTTTTCCTCTGGAGACATGGATCTCAGAGAAACACATCTTGTACGACACTCCATTGACACGGGCAACCATCGCCCCTTACGATAACCGGTATGACGTCTTCCTATTCACAAGGAAGCGGAAGCCCACCAACAAGTAAATGACATGTTGCGGACCAGTATCATTGAACCATCAGGATCTCCATGTGCCAGCCCCATAGTACTAGCAGGCAAGAAGGATGGATCCTTGCGGTTTTGCATTGACTACCGCCGCCTTAATGATCTTAGCATTAAGGACGCATATCTGCTCCCATGACTAGATCAGGCCATGGATTCTCTGTCCGGAGCCAAATCGTTTTGTACCCTTGACCTAGCTAGCGGTTACTGGCAAGTAGCCATGGATGAAGCTGACATGGAAAAGACTGCATTCGTTTGTAGGGATGGTATTTTCCAATTCCGCAAGATGCCCTATGGCTTGTGTAAGGCTCCCGGAACAATCACACGTCTCATTGAGCAGGTATTAACCACCCTGCAATGGGAAATCTGGCTGTATTACAGTGACGATATAATAGTCTTTGGCCCAACATTTGAGCAAACATTAACCAACTTGGAGGCCGTTTTATCCAGATTCCACACGGCTAACTTAAAGCTCAAACCAAAGAAAGGTTATCTCTTCAGACAGAGTGTTGAGTTCCTGTGACACGTCATATCCGGTGATGGAGTGACTACTCAGCCATCAAAAACAAAGGCAGTAGCAGAGTGGCAAACGCCCTCGTCGGTAACAGGAAGTCGAAGTTTCCTCAGGTTCTGTCAATACTATCGCCGATATATCCGTCACTTCAGTGAGATTGCTTTACCGCTATATCAGATCACCGAAGAAGATCAACCATTCGAGTGGACGAGTGATTGTGAAGGTTCCTTCAGGGCATTGAAGGAACTCTTGACGACCGCCCCGATTCTCGCCCATCCTAATTCAAACCTCGATTTCATCTTGGACACTGACGCATCAGCTTACGTTATTGGCGAGGTTCTATCGCAGGTCATGGAGGATGGAACGGAGCAGGTATTGGGTTATGGTTTGCATACTCTTAACAAAATGGAATGAAGATACGCAACCACCTGGCGAGAACTACTTGCGGCGGTACATTTCGTCAAATACTATAAACACTTTCTGTATGCCCCCACGCCCCCCCCCCCCCCAATTTACACTCCGCACAGACCATGCCTCACTATGCTGGCTCAGAAACCTTCAAAATCCAGAGGGCCATGTAGCGAGATGGCAGGAATCCCTACATGTCTACAACTTTAACGCTGTTCACCGTCCCGGCAAATTGCATGGTAATGCTGATGTCTTTAGCAGAATTGGGCAAGGAGATGAACACCAACAGGTGTGGTGCGCAGAGTGGAATCTGGAGAAAATCGCACACGAACAAGCAACGGACGCACAGACACGAAACATATACGCATGGATCCAGGAGGGAGTAAGTATGTCCTCCCAAAGAATCGGTAACACCATTATCCACCACGGCTAAATATTATTACCAGCAGTTTGAAGAATGTCATCTTAACAACAACGTTCTCAAGTCTACATCAACAACCGTCTGGTAATCCGGGAAGGTTATCGTGATATTATACTACAACAACTACATGAACACCGGGCATCTGGCCGTGGAAAGGACCGTTACCCGCATCAAACAGAGATTCCACTGGATCGGGATTCGTGATAGTGTAAAGGCTGCCAAAAGTATCCCATGCCAAAAACGCGCTGTTGGCCAGCATCAGTACGCACCTCTTCAAATTAAGATAGTTGGTGCACCGTGGGAGTGAGTGGCTATTGATGTGCTCAGACCCTTGAATACGACGGATGACAGAAACAAGTACATCCTCGTATGACAAGATTATTTCACGAAGTGGGTAGAAGAATTTGCTTTGCTAGACAAAGAGGCATCAAGTGTAGCGGGGGTCTTGGCAAGTAATGTATTCTGCCATTTCGGTATGCCCTATGAACTACACTATGATCAAGGAAGTAATTTTGAGAGCCGGCTCATATCAGAGCTCTGCAAGTTGTTTCACATCGTCAAAACCAGGACGACTCCATATCACCTCCGCAGTGATGGGATGGTGGAGAGGTTCAATCGAACTCTCACGGAGATGTTTACTAAAGGAAAACGCCTTGATCGTAGAGATTAGGATTTAAGACTCCCATATGTACTCATGGCTTACCGCACTTCAGTACATTCCAGCACGGCTTACACCCTTGCTCGGTTAATGTTAGGCTGTGAATTAGCCTTACCTATGGACATGGCTATGCCTAGGATACCAGGAGAGAAAGATTCACCTTCTCTTTACGTAGAACTCTTGCGGCAACGGATATAACAACCCATGAGTTAGTAAGAGACACCTTATCCACTGCACACCGGTGGCAAAAGATATGGCACAACCGAAGAGTGCATGGAAATCCTTATGAAGCAGGATGGATGGTATGGGTACATGAGTCGTGGCGGTTTGCCAATGTGCCACGTAAACTGAGTTACCAATGGAAAGGCCCCTATGTGGTAGTAGGTAAGACGTCGGAGGTGACCTACCGTATCCATGCATCGGATGGCTTGACCTCAGTCATCCACTTCGATCGACTTAAATCATGTGTCAGTGACGATCCTGTACCAGAGCTCGGGCAGGGCGTTTTCCGTGATGCAGGTACCCAGACAGAGATTTCTATGGAAACTAGTATTCCTACGGTTAGCGCAGAGCACCGCGGTGCCAGTTCAACCCATCTTCTACTAAGCCAGAACACCGGTGAACAAGCGCGATCTCGGAAGTCGTTTTTGAAGAACATCTCGTCTGTGTTGTCCAAGGGGCCGGATGGAAAAGCTGTTCCACCGACATCTTCCCATTCCCACCCACTTCATGCAATACCCTCCATCATAGAGTTACGACAAGCGGAAGCTGAGGCTGACCCAAGCCATGCTTCCTGTGGGGTGGAAGATGTGATGAATAGCATGGAAGTGAAGAGGCTGGATGAAGCCTTGGCGTGTCTAGAACCGCAGAACTGTACAACAAGGTGTACCCGACCACGCCCCCAAATCGCCAGACCAATCTCCACCCAAGCCGCACCCCTGACCATAACGGCACCACCGCCCCAGTTCCAAATGGCATCCCTCATCTATACACCAAGTTGGGACATCAATGATTCAGTCCATTTCACACTCCACACGTCGTCTGTTGACTGTCAATCTTCAGATATGAGAGAGACTGCTGCTACAGAGGAGGTGGCATCCCGCACCACACCGACCAACAATAACCCCCGCGGTGGACAGGGAAGCAGCATGTTCAGCAGACTCTCGGCTCGAATTTTCCCGGTGCCTAAAAACTACGACAAGGCACCAACCGTCGTGTAATGGGAGATGACCACATCACCCCTGTCCAAGGGCCACCCTTTCTATAGGCCCATCAATCCCCCCTGTGAGCAGTCAGGACATCACGCCCAGACAGAACGTCAATTACATACAAAGTACATTTGCCTTCAGGGCTGGATACGTCCATTCAACGTTGCGCGCGAACATCACACACATACTCAGTTATACTCAGTATAACAGAGCCAGTCATCACCAGCGACAACATCGTTTAACAGCACCTAACGGTTTTAATTAAGAGACATCAAAATTCCCGCAGCAAATCCACCCGCACAAGATGCGGGAGAAATAATACCTCCCGCAATCCCACCCTCCCGCAATAACAAAAGACTCGGCATTCACCGGCATGGAAAACTGGAATACGCCCACTACGCATAACATTAGCCTCATACAGCAGTCCGGATCTCCCTACAAGTCATTATCGTCAACAACACCAGCTAACATTCCTCCTGCACACACCCTCTTATCCAGTTACGGGAGAACTGATCATACACATAAAAGGAATGCGCCGCAGCCATCTACAGTACGGGCTAGTAGAAGAAGCCCCCTCCACACCCGCCCCCTCTCCTCGCGTCGTACGGAGACACCTAAATATTACAAACATCATCTACACGTAATAACAGTCAATATTATTTAGAGAGCAAGATGCCAAGTCTGTCATCAGTCACAAGTAAGATTTTGCTACCGAACGTGAATTCGAGAATGGATTAATCAAAGTTATGACAGCCACCTTTTTCGTCATCTGCGCTCTAAAGTAACTCTGTCCCGCTCGGCCATTACAGAGTGAAGTACATCATGTCCTATAAAGTTGACGCCGCACCACAGCCGCCCTCCCCGCAAGAGGAGGGTTGTAAAACTACCACATTACATCACAGCGCAAGACTCATCCACAGAAAACCAGCCACGCGTATCAATCAATTTTCACCAACAAGACAGAAACACAGGCACTCAGGTTGACTGTATTCACAATCTCCAAACGACGGCATTAGAAATCGTAAAACTGTGTGCAATCATTTCCGAGCTGTATTGTAATTTAACTATTATTATTATTATTATTATTATTATTATTATTATGTGTCTGGTCTAGGCAGGGACGGAGCTAGTCCTACCCATAGGGGAGGATGCTTGGCAGCCTTCCCGCTCGGAGAACACAGCTATCTCGGCGGGGTCAGTAACTTTGATTTGCCGCGAGAATAGAACTGAAGCCGCAAATCTCACTCCCTGGGTTGAAATGAAATTAATACCCTGTGAGGCAGTGCTTAGGCGATGACGCATCTGGCGCATGCGTGATAAGCAGCGACATATAAGCTGACAGCCCAGCACGTGGCTTGTTTTTACATCACCATTCCGTATAGAGCTAGACTGGTTTACTATAAAGTAGAACAGTCCACAAAGCACTATGTATACATATGCTTTGTGTTTGTAAGATATTCCCATACTGCTTCATAAAGATTTATTTAATGAATTTGTCATGAAAGCCAATTACTCTTGCAATAAATTTAGCCCCTATATTGCAATATTATTAAGTGGTATTAGATAGTGATGCATGTAGCATTTTGACTGTCTCACCGCTGCAAGCCACGATAATGATTTCAATGAACACAAGCTCTTGGTTTACTGAATATTTTGAAAACAATTTGATTGCAAGTTGTTGGTGATTTTCAGTCAAATTGTTTTCAAAATATTTAGAAGGTCCAGAGATATAACCACTGCAATATGGCGCCAGCAAAAGCTCAGCAGTCAGACAGTTTGATAGCTACTAATTTTACATAATTTGTTTCTTGGGGTGTTACTGGCAGGGGTATTAAAGGAGTGGGAGTTGTAAAATGCAAAAAGCTTGGCGCTTAACAGTTTGTTTGATCATACATTTGTAATTACTATGGGAGCTGGAGCGGCGGTGGTGGGGTGTGTGGATTTCTCATAGAACACTCACCTTTGCATTTGACCGTTTAGTTTTGATTATCTCATGCCAATAAATAAGAATATCTACTCACCATTGCTCACAAATCAATTTTCACTGGCAATAATAATCCATCCATTTATCCCACAATAGATCCCGAAAATTGTAGTTTTTTGTTCAAGGACACGTTTACCAGCACGTCTCCGTGGAGCTAACACATCTTCCACAAACTGCAAAGAAGTGGCGGGAATGTCAACATGTTCATTCCAGTCCAAAACTGCTAGGTTAGTACGAAGCTTGTACGCACAATCCCCAAATACAATACACTTGTCATGATATTGTAATAACGAGTTGTTGAATGATTCAACATAATGTGTATCCCTGCAATGTATGTATGCTTCTGGATGTTTGTACATTGGGAGCTTTGTCAATGTGGACTTGAGCAATGCTTCAGAAACAGGTGATGTAATGCGATCTTTCGTAGCAATATATTCAGGATCCTCGCGGCACCGAGATTCGAGAGAACGCTTTGCATGGTTATTTTTGTAATGACAGATGATGTTATCAATATTTTCACGTAATTTATCAGAATTACCATCACAAGACTTCATGGAATAGTACCCATGTGTTTTAATTGACGCTGCCTTATCAGTTAGTTCAGGATGCCAGGTCTTATTTTCCAGTTTCTTGGGGCCCTTCACAATTTTGGAAACATGTTTAGCTAAATTTTGTGTAGCCTGCCATGTATCCAAAGTACTAACTGTTGCTTGCATGCCATGTATCCAAAGTACTAACTGTTGCTTGCATGCCATGTATCCAAAGTACTAACTGTTGCTTGTCTTTCCATCTGAATAAATTTCGTCACTGATGCATTGCTGTCATGGCAGTGTACATTTATCGGACAACTTATTCCATCAAAATATTGGTAAATTCGTTCTACGCCCATTAGTTCATGTCGTTGGGTACACGCTTCGTCAGTTTTTGATAGTGTTTCTGCCTTCAACACTTTATGTGTTTTATCTCCTAGACAGATAATATCAGAAAATTTTGCATTTTTTCGCCAACAATGTCGAGCATCAGTTAAAATATCGATTCCTGATAAATTCCCAGAAGCTATTTCCTCATGGAGCGCATCCACTTCTGACTGCCTTGCCAAGTTCTCCACCACTGGAGCAAACGATTCCATCAAATTATCCATTGCATTATCAGTGATTTCTCCAATATTTGCGGTATGAGAGATACGCTTATACTGATTAGGCAAGATTCCTGATGTAAGAATGCCATGCATCATCCTGATGTCTACTAACAATTTCCCTCCATTGATTCTAGGAGAAGACGCCCATCGCATGAAATGTTTATCATCACAAGCAAAACTGTAGACAGCACAATGACCAAAACGCTCAACATTCTTTACTACTAGTGGTTTATTACAGGTTAGTGAATGTTCTGTAGCACGAATCATCAAATTATCAATCATTGTGTGAGTTGTAAGCGATATGCCACTCAGAGTATCATCCTTTGTCGAAACTACAAATGATGCAGTATTATTTACCGCATTGACACTGGTACCAGACATGCCAAACTCACATTCTAGGTTACGTTTACCAATAACAGCACTGGAACTAATGTTATTCCTTTCAATATAGAAATGTAAGACTTCATTGAGTAAGTCCTTATTTGATACAGCAGATGCTCTCCCCGCTCCTAGCTTCATTTTTATTATATCTATCATAGAAAACAATTCTTTTTTTCTCATTTTCATTCTCAAACCCAAACTCGATCTGGCCACGAATGCTTCTTCCAACATCCTTTCTTGTGTCGTTACTTTCTTTCTTCGCCTTTTTGCTGTTGGATGGCCAAACGTTCCTTGGTAGTTCGATTTCATCAGTAGATCTGATTCTACTAACATCAGTAACTGGTACATTATATGTATGATATCCATTTTGACTGTCTCTGTCATCAGACGCTCCTGTGAGATCTATCATATCTTGATTCCAGACTAGGGCATGAAAGTCACTAACATTCACTGTAGAAAAGCTTTGTTCTTCCATATTTGTAACATGCACATTGATTCTTAGCAGTATAATAGAATTAATGTTGCTGCCTAGAATTTCCCCCAGTAAAATCTTCAGAACACTGCCACTTTCCGAATGGGGAACCATTATAATTTCACATATTTTATTTCCAGGTAATTGTGGCTATGACATTGATAAAGCGCAGTCATATTACAATCAACATTGAAATCATAAATTCCATGCTAATAAGGATGAGATTACAGCACAACCGCCCCCCCCCCCCACCCCAACCCCACCCACCCCCCACCTCCACCGCAACCCCATGTTTCAAGCCATTATGGTACCCTTAACCCCTGTGCTAGTTAATGAGCAGACCAATTATGTTAGGTAACGGTTGGGTTTCTAATACCACTGAAACAGTAGATTGATTACCAGTGCCATAGGTGCTAGCACATCAGGTAGTTTACTACCAAGTTCACTAACTGTGGAGAGGCGACATAGGATTACATTGTATGTAACAGACGAAGAGGAGGAAGCATTGAAAGCTTATTTTGCTATGGGTGGATGGGACTGGATTACAGACGCCTCACCAGAACTAGAAGGCGTTGATGAGCATCAGGACATTACACATATTGATAGAGTTGGTGACAATGAAGAACTAATTCCAGATTCCTCAAGTGTTCCTTCAGCTGCTAGTTGTAGTTCTGCTCAATGTGTGGGAAAACAGAATTTGACTGTAGAACGTCAAGTTTCACATACTACAGTAGGTGAACTAAGTACTATTCGAGAAAGTCAGTATTGCTATCTAACTCCGTGCATAGCAAATAGAAGACAGGAGTGGTTAGGACGTGGACAAGCTGCTCGAGCAGGAAATAGTAAATTACGGCAATTGCGGTACAAATTGTTTTGGAAGTTATTAAAGGATCTAGGTGGATGAGATGATGATAGATATAAAGAGAAGAAGCTCAGAAAAATGACTATGAATAACCCACACATAGTATGGACTGTGAGGGAAATTATGCCTGACTGTGTTTTAAAACTTGTGCGTGATTTATATCCAAACCCCTCTGATAAGGCATATATGGGCCATAGGTGGCAATACGACTCCACTTCTTATCAAGGTAATGTGTTTATTTATTTATAACTGCATGTTCTCTCTCAACATACTATGCTGGATAATACACGTGGCTGCTATCAGCTGTTTACATTCATCAATCATTCAGTGCACATTTTCCCGCAATATGATGTCACAGCTTTAGCTCCACCCACTAAATTCACATTTTATTCAGCACTCATGTGTATTTTAGCTAATTTTCATTTAAATAAATATTTTTCAACAATTTCTTCGAGATGACAGTACCAGGGCTATGGCAGGAATGTACTGTGCAAATATCTAAGGAATCTGTAAGGATTTTATACCTTATTTTTCAAAATATGTTACCTAGATGTGAAAGGTGTTTATATTCTGATAGATGTGACACCAGCGCCATCTGGTGCCTTTTATAGTCAAGGTGGGCCTTTAAACCAAACATCAAACTACATACAGCTTTACTGTTATATTTTTGATTAAGAGCACAACTGCCCTACCGTGTATACCAATCATTAGCGCACGGGCCGATAAAGCGGCATAAAAAATCCGACAATATAATCATGCAGAGAATTTAAAATTCTCTTACCTGCAATTCCAGCCACAAATCAACATTGGTTGGAAAATACATATGTACAGACCAGTCAAGCGCATGATAAAGAACAGTGTGTCTCACACAGAAATGAGCATTGCGGACTCCTGTGTTGTAAGAACGTCGTGTGCGACGTAAAGTATGCAACACACCGCAGCGCAATAACGTCATAATCCCATCATGCAGTCTCAGCTACGCTGGGGCTGCCTCACAAACCTAGCTTTTTGCTTATTATTATTTACTATTTTTCTTATTATTTTTCCTCCTGTCTTAGGATGTCAGGACGGTTATGAGGTTAGCGAGAGCTACCCGTGCAGAACCGCACTAACGGGCCGCAAGTATACATTTTAATCAATGTATATATATATATATGTGCGCATCCCTTTATTTACCCGGGATGCGCAAAGTAACTACATACTAATTAATACCTAATAAGGGTATGTTACGTGGAAACTTTAATGATATTATATTATCATATATAATTTGTATTAATATATTATATTATTATCTTCAACGTTATTAATTATGGTATGTTGGAGTTTGGGAATTATGGTACGTTGGGGCTTGGGTGTTCTCTGCGTAGATAATGATTATCCGCACCCAAAGAGAACACCCATGCAAGCTATTGTTTTAGGATCACTGTCTAAAATAATAAAAGTTAGCATGCACCAAGAAATTAAACAAAACAAAAAAAGAAAAAAACCTGGAAAAAATTGTTCCAGATAAAAAATTAAAACTAAAAGCCTATGAGAGAGATTGCGTCACCAAAACGACTAAGTTCGTTAAAACGCGTAGCGCGCATGCGCGCGCCTGTCTCTGTATTGGCAGAGCACGTATAGCGCGACCGAGAGAGAGTGGCGCTTTTAGTGTACCGAGGAGATACTTTGTAATTCTTAATAATTAACCGTTCTCGTGGAATCTGGCATTAATCAAGACCAGGATTCGACTGGCTTTTCAAATATGTAAACCGTTTTAAAATCGGTCCAGAAATGGCTGAGTTATCGCCGTTTTCCCCTTTCAAATTATACTCGAAATATAGAAATAACGTCGTAAATACTTATATATACGTATCTAGATAATAAGTGATTTCTGTGCACATGACCCCTGACGTCATAGTACGCATCTATACATATCGCGATAATTAAATAGGCATGTGCACATCACGAGTTTCTAGCCTGCTGATTGGTTGGTTCAGCTAATTTTGATTGGTTGAGGCAGCCAGTCCTGACGTTTCAGCGAGTATAAAAAGGGATGATTTCAGTAAATCAGGAGCATCGTCAGCCAGGGGTCGAACAATCGGGATCCGCTTACAGCGCCGACCAGCAATACAGTTATTAAGCATTCACCTCAGTTTCGGCTGGTTTCTCTCCCGTGGTACTGCAGCAGTTTCCCACCCACCGTAACCTAAATTGTGTAAGCTCCCGGATGGTCGTTCGGGGGCAGTATTAGAACTTTAAAGAATATTGTTCACATTTAATTAAGAACCAACAAGGAACAATATTGTGGTGGGGCCGTCTACGGTCTAAAAATATAATTCTACAGATGTAGAGGCAGCGATGTTCTTTGGTGGATGACTCACCAGATCCGCCGGCCACGCCGAAAAGTGGATATTTAACCACCGCACTGCATGTCGTGTGTGTCTCTTTCAGCTTCACAGCAAGTAAACTTTGGCCGGTACATCTTAAGAGCTAACTGATATACCCTGCACCGTTAAGCTTAGTTAGGTATCTGTAACAGTATTCAACAACCCTTGATGATAACGGGATGTCCTTAACTTTCATACCCACCGGCATTGAACGGAACCTTTCTCGTAGCAGTAATGTTATCGTAGAACTTACTAACCGTTCTTTAGATATTCTTATATTGTGATTACCATCCTAAGTTCGCACCGCTCCTGTCCTGGATCAGCATGCGGGAGTCCTGTCTGCGGGAATCTACATGTGGAAACTTTCCAGTTTCCAGAGAACATGTCAACTCACGTCACTCCAACGGTGACGTATCAATTTCAGTAACATGATAGCCCGTCCTTAAGAATGGCTACCGAGTATTCAAGTAACTATACATAACATCCTTAATTAATCCGTTAATTACATCTTTAATGTTTGTATTTTATCTTTGTAAAAGGTACCGTAACGGTCTTACGACCGCTAGTTATAATTTCTTTATCTGTTCATAGTTATATTTATTTACTGTAAGGCGTTTTCACTAACCACGCCGTAATAGGTCTATCAACCTGTACCACTATTATTATCCTGATCAATTCACATTGTTATTACTTGTATTTGGTTAGTTTAATATATGTCTAGTAGCCATCCGTTGATATGTTTTGTTTATTTACAGAAAACTTAGGACTACTTTACATTTAGGAAATACATTATATACGCATCATTTTCTCCCACCACCAACACGTTTCACTAAGGTCGCTGTCCGTGCTATAACTTTGTTTAGCCCTGCATGCTATCGACTAAACCTGACTATTCAGCTCGATGGGATAGGTTTAATATGATTAGAGAAAATTTCTTTGTTAGGAGACATATAGTGTACGCCTTTTTTCCGGTTGTTGCGGTAATCTAGCCCCGCACTCTGGCAAGGTTGTGTAAAATTGGCCAACTTACCTATAAGGCCTCACATCTATAAAGTTATCGGCTCTCTTCATATTCCACTAAGCCTTATGGCTTCTTAATTGTTTGGATATCCCTATCCGCACCATGGACTGATCTAACCCTGGGAAAGTACTGGAGGTTTCCGAGCGGTGATGGCCAAGGTGTGGTGTCACACGCACCTCCCGTGTATCTTCTGATACCTAGTAGTTAATTATCTTTGCCAATGTAGGAAGCACTGCAAAAACATATTATAATTATTGATCTTCTACATCTCTTAAGCAATCTTTCCCGCACCGCAGTGCATATTGGGCAACTTGTGTATAAACGTAACATCAGGTCAAAGGTTTAGCTCCATAAGATTTGGTGACGGGCGAGATGCGCATCTCCACAGAATTTTGTAAGAATATCTGGGCAAGATGTTGGATCTGCCACACCCTCTCGGGAAGGACATTCATGGTGGATATTCGTTTCTCCAACCCCCACCGTAACGATGACTTATGTAATTGCTTATGTGAACATGTACGTGCGCTGTCCTTGGAGATAGATGCTTTCCATGGCTTCTCACGGGAGCCGGGGCATCTGCACCCTCGGACAACCATGTTCAAAGATAGGTAGGAAACCCGCCAGTTGCGGCCTAAAATAGTTCTTGTCTTTAAAGCTTAACTGGTAGCTTAGGCACAGCAGAAGGCCCGCAGAAATACAAGCGGCAACAACTAATTCAGTATCCTGGACCTACATAAGAAGGTGACGTGGGAATCCCTCGGGAGTCGCTCGTCCTGTCTTCAAGTAAAACAGCACGCAACATTTTAGTTATAGTTTCACTAGGATTGTCTTTTCTATACAGCACTTTGGTTGAATATAAGAGTGGCTTTCTGACCAATACTCTTCCCCTGCTTTAAGTGGTGGCAACATTTTCCTGTAACGGAGGCCACGCGAGGCACTTGCCTCTCGCAACGATCCAGTGATGGTGGCCCACGCGAGGCTACTACTTCTCACCAAGAAATACAGCATCAGAAGTAATGCACGTGCAAGGCACATAGCCTCTCGCCACGAGAAAGGGATATTTTCCTTTTTCCTTTTCAGCTTGGGGGTATAATAACTTATATTAAGTTAATTAGTGATCAGGTATGCGGGAACCGCCGTTACGGGGGTACCTCTGCGGACCTGCAAGTCTGTGTGGTACCGCCGGTGGTCCCACATTTAAAAGTTCATCAGGCTGTCTCTATGTCTTGTATTTTCGTATGCTCATTGTTATCTAGAAAACTTGATGGTCTGTTTAGGTAAACTAATTGTATAGGCTTATTTAGGTTAGGTCACCATTGAATCTTGTAAGTCCATAGATCTCAAAGTTGCTATGGACCGGTGACACCAATTCATGGGATGATACTGCTGTGTTTAATGTTCACGACGATGGTCGCACGGCCCCACCGGAACGATTGAGTTCCACCGGCCTTAGGCGCCGGTCTTTGTTACCCGTAGGGCAGTGTCACACAGGATCTGTAACCCCGAGACCGGGAGCTAACCAGCGTCATCACTCGTCGTGCACATGCGATGCGGCGAGTCGACAGCAGACACTGGAACGGCCCGACGCTACCCCGCGAGCTACAAACCTGAAATTCTAAGAGCTATCAAGGATTGCAGACGCTTGCCATTCTATTTTTGTCACATTGTAAAACATGATCAGATTTTCTGGATTTCTTTTCTTAGGGTATGGCCACACCCATTCCTGTGTTCTGCACCAAATCAGATGAGTATAGTGTCTACAATATCTAGATATCCAGAATTTGATCCGAACCCGATACAGGTTCTTATACTCGAATTACATCCAACATGTGGAAACCCTCTTGCAAGTTATGCTCATTCATTGTGCTAAAATCTGAGCCAAATCGGATCGATACTTTTTTAGATATGCATCCGGATAGACAAGTGGGTAGGCAGGGAGGCAGACAAGTAGTTAAGCAGACAGGCATGATCGCAATGCTCTCTTCCCATTACAGGTTGAAGTAACCGTAAATCTGGGTGCTAAGTAGTAAAGTTAAGGCTGTTTATATGGTGCCACAATCAAAATGTGAAAAGCATATCATATTACCCCAGTGGTGGATGCTTAACACTTTCATGACGAAGTCGCCAAAAACCAAACTCTGCGGGGGTGTAGGTGTGTGTCCACATTTTACTAAGATTTCACGTTATTAGCAAATTCTGTTAGTGGTAGTAGTAGTAGTAGCAGCAGCAGCAGCAGCAGCAGCAGTAGCAGTATGTATAATTATCAGCGTTTAGCTATTTATACCCAGAGAGTTACACCATACTTATATTTAGATCACTGGGTTATTCCGGTCAGACTCATTCATCTATTTTAGAAACATACTTTTCCAGATCGAGTCATTCGTCTAGTTTTAGAAACAGGTATTCCCCAGCTGACTTATCTGAAATAGTATGGTGCGCTGACCAAAACATCTGATTGGCTAAGGGGCTGGCTGAAAGATCTGATTGGTGGAATAGTAAGTATAGCGTTAGTAAGCTATGCACACAAGATGCCTTTGAGGCCAGTATTCTGATAGGCAATCTCCTTCACTCCCCGTTGCCTCTCCACCCAGGAGTATAAACGGGTATCAGTGTAAAGGCTGTGGGAGCTACCAATAATAGACTGAAATAAAAAACCAACCTAGGATGGCGTGAATGGGACCTGGAATCAGGGACTCGATAGATACCAATCAAACCAATAACTTCTTCTTGCTTCTGATTGGATGCTGCGCTGGCCGAGAAAGTTGATTGGCCGAGGTATTGATAAGGTTTTCCCGAGATGGAAATTAGCATATGTCAATAAACTACGTCTAGACGATAAATAACCCCAGATGGGGCGCTGATCGAGAAATCTGACAGGCTTACAAAAGTTACATGGTTTGAGTGGAAGGGTGAGTCAATTGGTATCTGCCCCAAACTCCCTGCCCACTCAGCCCACGTGACTTTTCTAACATTTTGGCCAGAGACCCATCTATACTACTAACGTAATTTGAATGAAACCATTTAGAAAACGCACAGACCTTGTTCTAGAACATATGTTTGTGTAGTAGTATGTATTCATATGCAGATAATTTTTCTTGTAGCATTACCTGCAGTAAACCTGGAATTGGCAACGCGGAACTATCTTGGTGGACCCTTGATCTGGACTTGCATAAAAGATGACGTTGAAGCTGCACTAAACAAACAATCCATACCAAACAATGCATCTAGACTAAGCTTGGACGATATACAAATTTATTATGGTGTCCGAGTTGATGAGTTCGTGATTACTCAGTGCAGAGATTTGAGTGTGTGGACTGGGAAAAGACCAGACAACTGTCGTAGGTCGCGATTTAAGGATCGATGTGATGTAATGTAAATGTATTAAATATCAAATTAGGATACGTTATAAAGCCATTTTTAACACTTTAAATCCATGTGTCTCAATTTCAGTGCAAATATACAGGAAAGCTGTCACATGCTGCAACAGCTCTCGGTCAAATTAGTTTTAAATTATTCAACGGAATACACCTTACATTAGAAATAATTTGTCAGTCGTGGTCTGTGAGGATTAAAGGGTTAAACAGCTATACCTAAATATTCAACATTTACTAAACAAAATACTCGTTGCAATTTATGTAATTAATACAGACTACTTCTATAATTATACATATTATTTCTGGTCCATATGTTTTCAACTTAGCCTCGTGATTCTGACAGCATTCAAAATGAGGAGGGTTAGTCCTTTAAACAATTTATTTGCAATTTATGTAATTCCAAGATGGCAAATGAGCAATACTAATCGCAGTAGTATGATAATACTCTGATAACACAGGTTTCTGGGCCGGTACCAATACCTGACAAATGCAGCACATTATTGGCTCTGAAACCTGCGTCATCAGGGTATGACACACGTTGTTGGCAAGCGCAGATACTTGCTCTTTACTGTGATGTAAATAATGATCCGAGAGCCATATTGCTAACCTAGAATAAGTTGAGCCGCAATAATGTAAGTGCCCATATATTATCATATGTGGGACTCTTGCCATAATCTGTTCAATTGATTTACACAGGTATTCATTAATTTCTCAACGTTACCAGGAGTCTTTGCAGGCAATTAGTTCGTCAAGATGGCACTCATGTGGCCATACTGGATTTCATACACAGACCAATTTTAATGCGGCCGATAGATATTGTCCTAATGGCATAAATGTCAAGACCCGACATCAGCCACATCACACGACTGAGTCTTGACTATTTTCATGAAATCAAATTTTGGCGGTTACATTAAACGGTGGTGGACAACTGTCAAAGGGCTTTTTTACTAGCCTTCATATAGGAATAGTACACCATGGACGAGAACGAAGAATAACCGAATTTAAAATGGGACTGCATCTCGTGTGCCAAGTTCTTTATGATTACTGTATTCTGCGGCTGTAGTAGCCGAAACATCCTACAGCTGCAATCAGTCCTTCTTCAATTCTGCCCACTGTGTCTTGTCCTCAGCCGTAATTCTTAGCTTCCTCAGGTCCATTCTTGACTTGAGTGTACCGAATCCTGCTTTCTTGAGGTCACCTCGTAGCACGCGTAGCAGATTTATGCAATGACGTCCTCTCCTGGCTTTGTATTTGCTGGCTCCACATAGGGCGAATTTCAGGGCTCTCTGTGCTGGTGTCTCTTCTGACATCCTTAGCACATGGCCAAACATGGACCATTTTTGCTGGGCGACCTTTACAGACGCGATGTATCACACAGCTTGTATAGTGCATCGTTGGAAATTATGCTGTCTGGCCATCGGTGTCCAGTGATGGTGTGCAGGTGTTTGCGGTGGCAGGCATCGAGATTGTCTAGAGCTGCCTTTGCAGCTGCCCAGCTGTTACAGTTATACAGCATCACGGATACACAGGTTGCATTGTATAAACGTAGCCTTTTAATCAAGGGCATCTTCGATCTATGAATCCATAGCTTCCAGGACTGGAAAGCTATATTCCCCATGACGCAGCATGCAGCAATGTCAGCAGTACTGCAAATCAGAGCCGAGGATTCTACTTTTCCTCCATGGCTCGCTGCCACGAAGTGGATCGTCATTTTCTTTAGTTTCATGCTTTGTAGAAAGGTATATGTGGGTGAACTCTGTTTTGGATTCATTCATAGAGTCTCAATTTTTAGTTTGCTTGCAGCGATTGGGAGAAATTCGTCAAGGATTTCTTTTCCTCATCTATTAAGTCTACTTCATCGGCATATTCCATCTCTAGCAGCATATCCAGTATTGACACTGGGGGTTTGGTCTTGTGGTACCTTCCCGTACGGATTTCAATGCAGCAGCAAGGTAACAGGTGAAAAGCACAGGAGATAGACCATCTCCCTGTGGGGAGCCGATTGATGTCTCAAGCTCTGCAGACGTCACTGACTTGACTCGTACTGTCAGCTTGGTGTCTGCAAGCAGTAGTCTCACTAGTCGTAGCTCATCTTCATTGCAACTGGCCTGGCGTAGTACGTCTAGGATCATTGAGCGTTTAATTGTGTCAAAGGCTCGTGATATGTCAATGCCCATTTTGTGGAAATCCCAGGGTTTGGACATGACAACCGACATACGCATGTGTTGAGCCCATACAATGTCTGCGCAGTTGCGTCCATGTATGACGCCACTTTGACATGATCCAGTGAAGTCATCGATCTTGTCTAGGATGCGGCATAGAGTAACATTGGATAGGATTTTCTGTATGTGTAGTTCAGATCGACCGGTACGCGCCGCACGTCCTGGATTCGTTCCCTGAACACGGCCCCCCTTAGTAGAGCCATAAGCGTATATGAGCCTATGAGAGAGATCGCGTTATAAAACGACTAAGTTCGTTAACGCGCATAGTGCGCATGCGCATGCTTAATAATATTTTTGACAGAGCGGTTAATTTACGACCAAGATAGGATGACGCTTTTAGTGTACTGAGACGGTACAATGTAGTCCTTTTTAATAACTTGTTCCCGACGAATCTTGCATTAATCAAGACCGAAATTCGACGGGCTTTCCAAATCTGTAAACTATTTCAAAATCGGTTAAGAAATGGCTGAGTTATCCACGGAAAACCCCTTTTGATTATCTTCAAGGTATTGCCGTGACGTCATAACCACGTGTACGCAGATCTTCTGGAATGTTCTAGAGCATTCGACTGCGTTATTATTAGCTACAAGCTGATTGGCTGTTGCTCGACCGATGACTGGTTGCAGCCTGCGCCTGTGACGTCACGAGTAGTATAAAAGGAAACGAGATCCAGAGCATCATCGGCCAGGGGCCGGTTAGGTTGGACCTGTGTCGGCTATGATCAGCAAGACAGGCATTACGCAGATCATTTCGGTTTCTGACGGTTTTTCTCCCGTAGCCAGCAGTAATCCAACGCACCGCACTAAAGCAATTTTGTATCTCCCGTTGTTGCGGGAACATTTTTGGAACTTTATGGATATAGTTCACGAATATATCAAGAACTAACTCGGACACGAACTTGCGGCGAGGCCTTTCCTGGCCTGAAAAGGTGATTCTACAGATGTAGAGGCAGCGATGTTCTTTGGTGGATGACTCGCCAAAAAGTGGTTATTCAGCCATCCCCGCACTGATGTTGTGCGGGTTTATCTAAACTTTTTGACCGCAGCAAAGTAAACTTTGCCCGGTACGTCTTCAGAGCTGGCTGACGTACCCCGCACCGCTAAGCTTAGTTATGTATCTTCATCCGCATTTAACAATCCCCGCTCATGATCGGGTTGTTGATAACTTCCATCCATTCCATCGGTGTACGGGAACTTTCGTCATAACAGTAATTGTATTGTATCTCTTACTGACTTCTCGTTAGACATTCTATATTGTGATTACATTCCTGAGTTCGATCCGTTCCCATCATGAGCTGCTTGCGGGAATCCTGTTTGCGGAAACCAGCCTGAGGGAACTTTTCAGGTTCCAGGGAATGCATCAACTCATGTCAAATAAGGGTGACGTATCAATTACAGCAACACGATAGCCCAGGCGTAAGAATGGCTACCAATTATTCGAGCCGCCGAACAAGCCTGGACCAATGAAAGGCACCGAAGACAACGCAGCCCTCGAGAACCATTCTCCGTCGCTCTGGCAACGATCTGGTGATCACCCTGGCCAGGTAATCTTGGGACAAGCGCATGGTGTCCCGAACAACTTCGGGAGCAGCCTCTGGCACTTGCCCACCTTTCCGCCGCGCAGGTCAGCATACCCTGCAGGATGGTACATCTGTGCGAGAGCGCAGCCATGGCTGCCCTCGCCGCATCTTCAATGAGTCAACTCATTGAATGGATCTTTATTGGCTTGGGAAACTAAAGGACGAGAACGCCCCTTAGATTTTCCAGTCAACGGCCTATTCAGTGCCTCTCGCTCCCCGATGGAAAGACGTGGAGCCCGGGCATACTGATGGTAGGCCTGCTCAGGAAAACGGACCCTACTCCTTATCCCCTTCAGGGACTTGGGCAATGCATACTCTGGCTGAACCAGACGATATGCCGCAACCTCCAACATGTCGGAAGTCTGCGTGTCCAAGGGGAGTGTCGGCATGGCCGAAGAGCCACTTGACAGAGCGCTAGCCGCTGAGATCCTACATAGCCCGACTACTAGCGGCACCGGTGTCCAAAGAATCGCCGGACACGGATTCACTGCAGTCCATTGACTCCAGCATGGGAGCCGTGACCACAGCCGCTTGTACTACGGTAGGATTTGGCATTCCGAGAGGAGCCGTACCTAACGCCGCCGGGATGCCGCTAGGAACCGCAAAACACGGTTCCACCGACAACACGGGTTGCACAAAATCCGGCTGGAAAATACCGGACGGAACGTCGACATCACCACCCACTTGGCAAACCCGTACAAATCCAGAGGGAGATCCCTGGAATGTACTAGGCATAGCCGTCATCGAGATATCCGGCATGCCGGAATCTTCCATTAGAAGATCTTCCTCCTCCGCAGTCGACTCTTGAGCCAAGGTCAGAGAAGGGACAGGTGCTCCTCCCTCCGCAGAGCTAGTCGGACCACCTAAAGGTTGCTCTGCACCAGCCTGCATCGTCGGGATCAAACATTGCCTTGAACTGGGCCGCCCATACGCCCAGTGCTGAATCCATACGTTCATTCAGACGACCTTCTAGTCCTCTCATCGACGCCTGATCCAGCTTGGCCGCCTTGTCCCTCGCGATCCTCACCAAATGCGCACGACGACCTCGATCGAATTCCGCCACCATTTCTGACGACCGCTTGGCGCACACATCACAGGGACTTCCCACCTTGCACTTAGCCCAAGCCACACAATGATGGCCTCAATACTTCCGCTTCATGAACCTGTTGCATTTCTGGCACAACGTGTCCTGGCTCTTGGCTTTCTGCGAACACACGACGAGCAATAAACACAATTGACTTGATTGTAAAAAGGATTACTTTAGAAACATTAACTTTCTCTTAAATTAATGATAATCAAGTCTTTATGCAGGAAATATTTGAAACTTTTTTGAGTGAAAATTAATAAACACGGCTTGGAAAATTAACTAACCGTTAAAATAACCAAGAAAGACGTACCGATCGCTACAAACACCTTCATCAATGAATTGAAGACTAAAGATCGGCACCAACAGAGTGCATAGATACGCCAAGCCGAAGGCAAACATAATTCATGGGCGCCGCCATCTTGCCTTAGAGCGCATCCATCCTGAAAGGAACCGAGTCGCAAGAGAAATTACCCGAGTACCCGCATAAAGCTTAAACAGTTAAGGGTACTGGAACGACTCCAACAATGGCTACAATTTCAGAACAATGTGCCAATTTAAGGAAATTTCAATCATTCATTACGGCATGAATGTATAAATTCTAGATTGGTACAACCTGCCCCTGAGATGATTTTCCTTTTTCCTCCATGATGCCGAAAGAGAACACTCCAACAACGCAGTAATTCCGTTCAACTTTGTAAATTTGACTAGCTTAGAAAAATGTGACTCAAAGTCAGCAAAATAGATGAATCTGACTGTGATTGGGAATTGACTCGGTACCTGCGGCTATGGTATTCCCGGACACAGTATGGGCAGGACCAGGAGAGTGCGGAGTTTTAATTGTTTATTTTGAGCTAGACTAGATAATAGACATTATCATAATAGTACATCTGGTAAGTATTATTTGAAGTAGAATGGCAATGCAGTTTATGTATCGGCTTTAAGATATTTAAAGGATGATAACTCAATGAATAAGTTTTTGGCCGCAAAAAAAGCACATGCACATCTGCACATGATAGAGATAATGTGGATACAATTTTAGGTTAATCCATTGAGACCTCTAGGAGTTGCGTTGACAACAAATGATTGTCAGAGATGGATGGACCGACAGATGGACATACATGGATGGATGTATAGGTATATGAATAGCACATGCACACCTTCACATGGTAATGATAACACTTATCAAGTTGGAAAAGAATCAGAGCTAAACTTTAGGAGTTGCGTCAACGAGAAATGATTGGCAATGCAGTTTATGTATCAGATTTAAGACATGTAAAGGGAGATAACTCTGTAATGAAAATTTTTTGGGCTGCGAGAAACGCACATGCACATCTGCACATTATACTGATAATGTGGATGTAATTTTAAGTTAATCCATTGAGACCTCTAGGAGTTGCGTTGACAAGACAGGGACAGATGGATGGATGGACATGCTGATCGCTATATTCCTCACCACCAACCCCGTCTTCCAGACCGGGGGTGAGAATAGATAAAAAATTAACAGATCATTTATCAAATAGTGAAGACGACTACAATTCGCTCAACAACATTTAGTCTATTATCAATTAAACATTCGTGATGAACCTAGCTAAGTCATTCATGACGTAATTGATTACGAGGTCAGCCTACACGTCACATAGTTGATTATGAAGTCATATGATTGACTGAGAAACTAGAATCCTTCATTGAATGCGTAAGCATGGATTTTCTATCACTACAGCCAATGGCTTATTAGGCTAGGTTTCTTGATGCATTATTTGTCACGATGTCAGCTGGGCGAAAAAGACAATAAGACAAATGCAAATGATGTATGTATATATTATAATAATAGTACTTCTGTTACAGCTTTACAAATGG
Organism: Chaetoderma sp. LZ-2023a; assembly: GCA_034401795.1. Taxonomy (NCBI): domain Eukaryota; kingdom Metazoa; phylum Mollusca; class Caudofoveata; order Chaetodermatida; family Chaetodermatidae; genus Chaetoderma; species Chaetoderma sp. LZ-2023a. Next base: position 45,858,321 of record CM067375.1, on the reverse strand, counting down.
TATTTAATATTATACATTTATCACGCATCTTATCTGAACTAAGTACATGTACACATATAGCCAGAAGTCTAACTAAACAAATAAGGAGTATACACATCAAGTACATCTGTATTCCATAGGAGAAATACTCTAATAACATGATACAAAATTGTTAACTGTCATGCTCATGCAAGACACCAGAAAATAATTTCAATAAGCAAAAAAATTGACATGCAGAACATTTTGAAAACAATTTGACTGAAAGTTGATGGGTGGCTCACCAACAACTTTCACTCAAATGGTTTTCAACATATTTAGCAGGTTCAGAGATATAACCCTTTGAATGTCGTCTGCAAAAGGCAGTTAAGAGATAAATTTAATTGAAGGAATATAAATTTTCTAATAGCGAACTTACATGTACTTCTGTAGACCAAGAGAGGTGGCAACACACTATAAGTTTCTAGCCGGCTTTGCCATAAATTTAAACCACTTGACCGATAAACCGACTTATACCAGTTGCAAGTCGCAGCTAAAACAAGTGCTGCAAACTATAGTTGGGAATTAGGCAGCCTTGGAAAAAGAACTAGCAGCAACAGGGCCTGGTCAAATTAGTTTCAAAATATTCCACAGAATGGTTATTAAATAGCAATTCCATGAAAGATATTAACAAAGTTCACAGACCAAAAGCAACACACTGAGCCTCTGTCATTTCAGGTATAATCTTTATTTGCGATTCACACCTAGTCACATTTTTGACATTTCTAACAAAGCTACATGGTAGCTATGTCGCAAATATTGTTCCTATGTATGATTGTGTTTATTTAAAGGTGCATATTCACAGCAGCATGCTTGAAAATAAAATTGCTAAAATTTTATACTTTTATTTAGAGGCTTAAATTGTGGGCCTAATGAAACGAAATAAATCTTAACATATGACGATTTAATTCCGTGAAAATTATTATAATTTTTTTAGTTGCGAAATTGAGTTAGGGACTTGTGTCTAATTTAATTTCACAACTTCATATGTAATGAAATCATCATATGTTAAGATTTATTTCATATCATTTCATCTAGGTCCACAATTTAAAACTCAAAAAGCATACAATTTTCACAATTTTATTTTCAAGCATTCTGCTGTGAATATACACCTTTAATATTTTTCTCTTGGTACGCAAAGACATCTCTCAATGCCATACACTGCAGACATAATTTTTGGCCGATTTCAGTTTTACCATTAAGGGATTCCTGTATATTCTATATGAAATATTCAGTAATATGAAATGCTCTAGAACCTCGGTTTAAACAGCATTCATCAAAATGCTCATGAAAATATATAAAAGCAACAACGAATAAATTTCATCTTACGTACATGTAATATAAATGAATGTATAGAGCGACAATATCGTATTTGTTGATGTAATTTCATATAAATTCATGAAAATATGAGTACAAAAGGTCGCTGATATAAAATAACACTATTTACAATGAAATTGAATGCACATGAATAATAACAATTAAGACATAAGTTGGTTCTATATTTATTTGCGTCTTGCAACTAGACCTAGTATGTCTGTCTATCAGTCTGTCTGTCTGTAAGTGTGTCAAATTTCTGACAACTTTGGCAAAGCTGTCTAGGTGTCGCCAGTAAAGCGTGTGCACACTTGTTAGTAGAGGAAGAGGATTTTGGAATAGATGCATCCATTTCTATCTATGCCCTGCCCCATGGATGAATCCAGATTTAGGTATGCCCCGCCCATTTCTAGCTAAGCTCCACCCAGACTGTGTACGTGTTGGGAGCAATCAATCCCCACACTCCCTGAATCTTCATTTCGAGAAAACTATACAGATAAGCTGTTGAATATTTTGAAACTAGTTTGACTGGGTTCTGTTGCTGCCTATCAAATTAGTTTTAAAATATTCAAGAGAATGGTTATTAAATAGTAAAAACATACAATTCCTACAACTTGATGGACTATTAAGTATTTAAGATGGATTACATCGTGTTATTCATGATGTAATTGATTAGCGTCAACCTACATGTGACATTGTTGATTATGATGTCATATGAGTGATTGATAAACTGGATTCCTAAATTCATTTTAGGACTTAGGACACTGAATTCAGAGAATCTCAAGGTAGCTATATACAGGTAAGCGGTTGAATATTTTCAATCTACATTGATTGGAAGCTGTTGCATCCATATATGACCAGTTTCAGGTCAAATTAGCATCAAAATATTCTACTATGCTTATTAAATTGTATATTCATCAAAGACATACATTTCAGGTTGGTAACGTTTGCAACGTCATTTTGATTGTGACATATTTTAATATTTATATTTTAATTGTGACATCAGATACTTGAGTGACACATCAGATCCTTACTTTGATGTCCGATATAGCATAAGTAATAATTCAGCAGCAATACATGCCTTGCTCAGTGGCGGATCCAGGTCATTTGGCGGGGGGGGGGGGGGCACCCAAAATTTCAAGAGAGTTAGCTCTTGAAAATGGGCTCACTCCGCCACCAGAAGGTAAGTAAAAAAGAAAATTGAGAGCCCTGCCCTGGGCCAAGGGGGGGGGGGGAGGGGAGGCATTTGCCCCTCCTTGGATCCGCCAGTGTTACAGACAAACAGAGGTGAAATGAGGTGCACGCTACTGCGACTTCCATCTATTACTGGTAAGCAACACTGCAGAGGCCGCGTTTTATGGGCTCATGATTATAATGGTTATGGTCAAGAAAATGCTGGGCTAGACAGTGTCCAGTTGTAGGCAGAGAGACTATTTTAGAAAATCTACCAATGGAATGACTAGCTCGGCTATCTAGGCAGTCATTCCATTGGTAAATTTTCAAAGATAGCCTTTTCATGGCGTGAAAACATACATTCCTAAACAGCACTGCAAATGTTGTCTTCGGCCCGCTTGACCGACACAGAGTTAAGCTGACACCAGATAGGTTACCCTTTAAACACTCTTATTAGCCAAAAACGGCTTAGACTGCAATGGTCTTGAGAAATGTCCATTTGCAGACCAAGAAGACTATTTTTGAAAATTTACCACTGGAATGACTGGCTCGATAACCGAGCCAGTCATTCCAGTGCTAAACTTTCAAAAAGTCTTCTCCTAATCTGCAAATTGACATTTTCTTTGAAAAAATTGAAATTTTCTTGGAACAAATTCAAGGCTTAAAGGGTTAAAGAGCACAATGTTCTTCCAGGAATAGAGCATCTGTGATTGACAGATGTTTCTGTCGCTTAAATTGAAAATACACACAGCTAAGGACTGAAATATTTTGAAAATAATTTAATTGATTGGAAGGTCTTCAATCAGTCATTTCAGAATATTCCACAGAATATTCCTTATATGCTCCGGAATTGATGTATCTGGGATGAAACATGGAATGGGTTACATACGATTATAATTTCATGGAACAAAATGTAATGTTAGTAATTATACAAAATGAAATGCACACAGACACAAACACAAGAGATAGGTTCACACACACAAGCGCATATATACAGATACACGCGCAAGCATGCATGACTACATGCACACATACGCACACGCATGCACGCACGCACACACACATATACTACACGCACAGGATGAGTCTATGCAAGATGTGAAGAGTGATGTGAATAGTGACATTAGGATAATTCCTGGGTTTGTGTTCTCACAAAAGATATATTTACAGATTTTACTATCATATTGCAACACCACAGATATAAAGTTATAGGACATATATGGTTTTCTAAACCACTTAATAACAATTCAGATTGACAACACTGATAACAATATCCATCCACCTCAGGGTTTATACAATGATCAATAGATGCGGCCAGGTATTGGAACAGTATCGACCCAGTAACATGCATTATCCAGGTAGTCCAAGGAAAGGCCAAATTCAAGAACTTTTTAGGACTGTGTAAATATTTTCAAGGTTTCTTTTACTAGAGTAGAGCTCAGATAAAACTGTTAAAAATAAAATTAAAATGTTCTACTGATTATTTTGAATATAATGTGATTGAAAAACATTGCTGCCTAATTTTAAGGTAACAATGTCTTCCAATCCAATTATGCTAAAGATATTCAACAAAACATGTCTTACATCATGTCCAAAAGTGTACTAACTGACATGTTTCTGTTTATGTTTTGGGAACATTAAAATTATTTCTGAGCTGTACTGCATCTTTGCCATTTTCAAAGGGTTATTAACCTTTCAATGTCCGAGCCAGCCAAAAATTAGCCTGCAAAAGTCTTGAGGAGTGGCCATTTGCAGGACAAGATAAGACTAATTTAAAAATTGTACCACTGAAATGACTGGATCAATAAACGAGTCAGTGATTGCAGTGGTAAAATTGATAAATTAATCTTCTCCTGTCCTGCAAACAAACACTCACTCGAGAAAAATTGTAAATCGGCCATTAGTTGTAAAATGTTAGTTAATGTGACATCATGTAGTTTTGAAGAATCGGAAATAAAATTTTAGGGAAGAACTGCCAAGATTTCTGCTAAATTTAACACTTTACTGACGAAATCTTTTCAAGAATATCAAAATATTTGCTTTTTGAATGTCCATTTGCAAGTCAAGAGAAGACTATTTTTGAAGATTTACCAATGGAATGTCTGGCTCGGTTATATCGAGCCAGTCATTCCAGTGATTAATTTTCAAAAATAGTCTTATCTTGACCTGCACATGGACATTCCTCTAGACCACTTTTGGCTGGGTTCGACAGGAACTTTTTAGAACATTGAAGAAACGAATTCTGAATTCAAGCACTTCCAATGATCACTATAAATCATGTATCTACAAGTATCATAATCCCCCTTAAACCCTGCCACCCACTCATGGACACATCCTCTAGACATCACATATCTACACACTAAAAACGTCGGTAGGCTGGCTGTGCAGCGCAAGCACTATATAGTGTCAAAATAGATATATAAGTTATTGTATATAATACAAAGCAAAGTATTTATATATACATCAATGGTTTTGTTTCCATGCTACATAAGCAAGTGTTTTTGCAGCCACCTTTCATTTTGTGTGTCATAAATAATATTTAAAAAAATAGAATCCTATTACTGCTAGTTATTTTGAAAGTGTTAAAAACAACAGAATCCATTTCTAGTTAAGCCCCACCAACTTCCTACTCGTGCTGGAAATGATTTGACACCTGAATTCCAAACATTTAAACTTCAAGGTAACTATACAGGTAAGCCGTTGAATATTTTGAAACTATTTTGACTGGGGGTTGTTACTGCTAATAGCAACAACTGCAAGACAAATTAATTTAAAAAATATTCAACAGTGTTTATTAAATTAAAATTTATCAAACGCATTAAATTCAGACAGGTTTGCAACATGGCCACTTTCATGGGAAACATGTGAGTGTGATTGTCATGTCAGTCAACATGAGACATATTTGATTATAGGTTTGAGCGACTATGAGATTAAATCGAAAATTGCTATTATTTTTTAAATCATGAATTTATATGATTAAAAATTAAATAATCGAATAATCATGAATAATTAAATAAAATATTGCAAATCCTACCTTTTAAATTACTCTTTAATGCGATCGGTCACGGAAATTTACATTTTACTCAGCAAATGCATGTCCATTTGTAGATCACGAATACCTTTTGAAAATGCGTCACTGGAATTCCTGGCTCGAGAGCCAGGCATTCCAGTGACGCATTTTCAAAAATAGTCTTCTCTTGGCCTCCAAATTGACCTTTATCGTCATTGATATGCTTTTTGGCTGTTATAACTGGGTAATTTGTACTCAAGCCGATTAATCGAGTAATCGTGATTATTATTAAATAATCGATCGTGATTACTGAAAGCAATAATCGTGCAAGCTTATTTGATTATGACCTCAGGTATTTGGGTGACAGATCAGATCCAGTACAATGTGAGGAAGCAATGACTCTGTCCAATTATTTTCAAAACTAGGTAAAATCACCCGATACCCATGTGAGGGGAGACATTTTGGTTGGGGGCAAGACATGTGGAGGGTTAGCGAGACGCATTGATGAATGGACCAAGCTAGAAATAATAGACTTCTTCCTAATAGAGGTAACCAGTTTTAGCTTTGCCCCGTCGACCTCTAGCTAAGCTCCACACCCACCCACACACACACCCTCTTCCTATGTTAGGATCAATCGATCCCTGCACTCGCTGAATCTCAATTTTCAGAAAACTCTACAGGTAAACTGTTTCATATTTTGAAAATAATTTGACAGGGTGTTGTTGCTGCATATGGCAACAAGAGAGCCCAGTCATATTAGTTTCAAAATATTCAACAGCATGTTTATTAAATAGTAAAGACACAAGTTGTACAACCTCACAGACTATTAAGCGTTTAAGATGGACTAAATGGAGACATTCATGACGTAATTCATTATGATGTGAGAATACATGCCACGTAGTTGATTATGACATCATACGATTGACTGAGAAACTGGATTCCTAAATGGCCAGCTTATCTATCCATGACGTTTCCATAACATACTCTAAGTAGACATTAAGTTATTGAACGAAGACCAAAATTTATACACGCATGGGTGGCAAGATATGGGGCGAGACAAATCTACAAACAGGCCTCTTCCTACACCCATGACCCAACTTCCTCATCAGTGTACTCCGAGTAGAAGCTAAGTTATTTGGCGGGACAAAAGCAAAAATCTGCATGGATGAAAATGCCTAGTCGAAAACAAAAATGTCAAAAGTGAAAGGATAATAATCAGTAAGCAGGTTGTATGAGTAGTTCCTGAGAAGCTAAATCATACTATTTCTAGCTATGCCCCACCCATGTATCGCTAAGCTACACCCACCTTGTTAACATATTTGAATCAGTTTTAACACACTGAAAACTAAATTACCAAAACAGCAATTTCAAGGTACCGTACATGTACAGAATTATAGAGGCAAGCTGTTGAATATTTTGAAACTACACAGTAATTTGACTTGGGGCCGTTGCTGCCAATGGCAACAACAGCATCCCAGTAAAATTACCATAAACAATTCAACAGAATGTTGTAAATTCATCAAGGATATATACAATTCGAACACTTTCATGACAGATATTTTTATTTTTGTGACGGAGATACATTATTTTGATTGTAATGTCAGTTAACATTTGACATATTTGATTATGACATCAGATACTCGAGTCACAGATCGGATCCCTCCATTATAACATGGACCTAGCAGGATTTTAAATAAGCCATTAATGGTCAAGGAAATCTAAATCCATGCTAATCACTGTCCAGCAATGTTTGCAAGGCCAGAGTAGACTATCCTTGAAAATGTATCACTTGAATGAGGGACTCAACTATCGAGGCAATCAATCCAGTTGTATATTTTCAAAAGTATTATTTTAGTCTGTCAATAGATTTTCTCCAAAAAGCATGTATGGCAGGATTTATCGTAAAATGGTTACGGTCAATTACAAGAGATAAGGTATATATAATTAATTCTCTCATACCACACCCCAATGCGACACACACACCCCCGCACACATATACACAAATAGTTAGCTGCCTTAGTTTATACACTTTTAACCCATACCAATCTGTTCTCAATATTATATTTTTACTGTGTCAATAGCAAAAAAACTAGTGTACATTTTTTAACAACTTTGGTGGAAGATGTTGCTGTCTACGATAGCACCTCCTTCCACCAAATTTGTCGAAAAATTAAACCCAGTTCATCTAATTTCATTTGAAAATTTAATATTTGAACGTCAGAGTGGTAATGGTTAAATAAATGAGATACGGTGACATCTGTCTAAAAGACCACTTTATAAAGCCCCAAACGGGTAGTGGATATAGACCGGTACAGGTGGTCTAATACAAGTTAGTTCCATAAGAAATAGAGAAATTCATCTCTAGCTAAGCACCACCAATTTGCTAAGCTCCACCAATTTGCTAAGCTCCACCCATTTGCTAAGATCCACCCATTTGCTAAGCTCCACCAATTTGCTAAGCTCCACCAATTTGCTATGCTCTGCCCATTTGCTAAGCTCTGCCCATTTCTTAGCTATGCCCATTTGCTAAGCTATGCCTATTTGCTAAGCTCCGCCAATTTTGTACATGTGTTGGAAGTGATTTGAACCTTTGAACACTGAATTCCCAAAATCTTAATTTCAAGATGACAGACAGGTAAGCTGTTGAATATTTTGAAACCAATTCGCCTAGGAGCTCAACAGTCAAATTAATTTCAAAATATTCAACAGAATGTGTATTAAATATGCACACTTTCGCAACAGACTGATTTTCATTGCAGAACCATAAATAATTTTGATTGCGATGTCAGCTGACACTTGACATATTTGAGTCACAGATTTGATCCTCCCATTGACTTTTTCTCTCAACAGTTGGTGGTTCTGATGAAAGTTCGGAGGTTGGTAATACCAGATGTCTTAACGCTTACCACTCTGATGTCAGAATTTCAAATTTTCAAACTAAAGTAAAAATGAACTGGTGTTTATTTTTCAAAAAAATTTGGTGGAAGATGGTGCTGTCGTAGACAGCAACATCTTCCACCAAAATTGTTCAAAAATGTTTACTAGTTTCTTTGCTATTGACACTGTAAAAGATAGAATATTGACATCAGTGTGCTAAGGGTTAAAGAACCACCATCTCTTGGTGTCAGAAGACAGGTGGTCATATTAGACGACATGACCGTATCTTTAAATAATCATAACAAAACATACAACACATGACGTTATCGATGCGCTGGTGACGGTTTCTTCTCCACTATGAGGGAAATTACTTTGTACGCTTCTCGTATGCCGCTCAGATATGCACCGGGTACTGTCTGTGGATGCTGCCGATTTGTTGCCTGGAAAAAAATAATGTCTCTTGATACTTATATGTCAATATATCTACATTGTACGTATACATAAATGTATATATATGTAGCCACCACACATTCACATGTATCCACACATTCAGATACACAGAGATTATTAAGTGCCTTCTTGTGTCGACTTAACCCTTTAGTGGTCAATCCAGCCAAAATGACCTCTGCAGTAGTTTTCAGCAATGTTCATTCGCAGGCCAAGATCAGTTATTGTTTTTTTAAATTTACCACTAGAATGACCAGCTCGATAATCGAGCCAGTCATTCCAATAGTAAATTTTCAAATGCAGTCTTTTTTTGGCCTACACACGGACGCTGGCTATGCACATATTTCTATTTCATTAACCATTAAAACATTGATTGTACAAGGCAGTCAAATTGGCTTCTATAGTGGGTTTGAGGAATGGCAATTTGCAGGACAACAGAAATCTATTTTTGTAAATTTCAGTGGTGGATTTACAAAATTTGTCTTGAAAAATGTTGACCATTAAAGGGTTAATTGATCTGAGTAACGTTTTAGTGCTTTGAGGTGTTTTTGACGCAAGCGAGGTTAAGTTATTATTCACGCTGACGTAGGTATTGCCGTCGGTCCGGTCTGACTCTGTTTGTCTGGAGTATATTTGTCGAATGCAAGGAGATACATGTAGAACAGTTAAAATTGGCACACTCCTTTAATGACCTTTATATTAAAAATTGTTAGGAGCGGTCTGAGTTTGAGGCTAATAAGTCAAATATCTAGGCCACAGGGTCACTAAGTGCATACTAGAATACACATCTTTGGGCAGAACCCTGGAATGCAAGAAGGTAATATAACCCAATTTGCCACATCCGTTCGTATTATCGGTGTCTAGAAGTAATTTGTGTTTCAGGTCAAAGGCATAAATATCAACGACATGAGGTCAATAAGTGCCTTAGTGCATACAAGAATACCATTTTTGGACAAAATTCTGGAATGCAAGTAGCTTAAGTAGTACCTAAGCTACTTGCATTCCAGAATTTTTCCAAAAATGGTATTCTTGTTAGGTACCAGATTGGCACTGACTCAGATGTGAGTTAGCACCTCCACTGAGGGCACACTAATTGTGACATGTGTGACATGAAAGGGTGTGGGAGTGGGAGATGAGGTGTGGTGGGCTTCCAGTGTCATGCCATAATATTGTAGCATTGGTCTCTTAATATATATCTCTATTACATCTACAGATACTAGAAAATCACAAATTTTATATTAATGGTCAAGCCAGCCAATATCGGCTTCTGGAGTGGTCCATGTAGAATATCCATCTGTCATGTCTGTTGATCAAGAAAAATTACTTTTGAAAATTTACCATTAGAATGCTTGGCTTGGTTATGATAAAAGGTTTGTGCATATTCGAATTTGCATGTTCACTTATTTAAGTCTGAGACAGATTTTGATTTTAGTTCGGCTGTATAGAATAGATGACTATCAAAATTATATTAAAAAGTATATTTATCCTGGAAAGCCCCAGTCATTCAGTTTAAACTTTCTATATTCTTCTTAATATTTTTGGTATATACCACAACATACATTTCTAATCAACTTTCAAATGCGTTCGCTTTCTTGTAATTATAAATGCGTGACAAAAGGATTTTACCAAACTCATTTCCTTGTCTGGTCAATTTCTACGTTGACTCACCTCACCAGCAAAATAGATTTTACTATCAACGTCTTCAGCCATAATATCGAAGATTGCTCCATCGATTTTGACAGGGAGATAGCTGTATGACATTTGGATATGCTTATGCGTTCGCCAATTTGTCATCAAGAATTCGCTTGGTTCAGGTACATGCTGGACAAGTACAAGTAGTAATAAAATAAAACATAGATGCTTGGCCAAGGGACGATAACACATATTCATCTTTACATTAAGCCTTTAACACTCAAGGAAACCAAAACGGCTTCTGCAGTGGTCTTAGGAAATGTTCATTTGCAGACCGAAAGAGTATTTTTGAAAATTTACCACTGGAATAACTGGCTTGATAACCTCGATTGTCATTTTCTAGTGGTAAATTTACAAAAAATTGACATTTTCTTTGAGAAAATTTAAATTTTCTGGAACAAATTAGATGATTAAAGGGTTAATAGTTTCCTTGTGATTAAGTGCACAGACTTCATAACGCCAGTCAGGGGTCATACTTGACATGGATCAGGTGTACAGACATCGCACCTCAGCCCTGCATCGTATCAGGTGTCATACTTGTCATGGATCAGGTGTACAGACATCACAGTGTCAGCCCACATCTTATCAGGGGTCATACTTGTCATGGATCAGGTGTACAAACATCAGTGTCAGCCCACATCTTATCAGGAGTCATACTTATCATAGATCAGGTGTACAGACATCACAATGTCAGCCCACATCTTATCAGGGGTCATACTTGTCATGGATCAGGTGTACAGACATCACAGTGTCAGCCCACATCTTATCAGGAGTCATACTTATCATAGATCAGGTGTACAGACATCACAGTGTCAGCCCACATCTTATCAGGGGTCATACTTGTCATGGATCAGGTGTATAGACATCACAGTGTCAGCCCACATCTTATCAGGGGTCATACTTGTCATAGATCAGGTGTACAGACATCAGTGTCAGCCCACATCGTATCAGGGGTCATACTTGTCATGGATCAGGTGTACAGACATCACAGTGTCAGCCCACATCTTATCAGGGGTCATACTTGTCATGGATCAGGTGTATAGACATCACAGTGTCATCCCTGCAGCTTATCAGGGGTCATACTTGTCATGGATCTTGTGAAAAGACATCACAGTGTCAGCCCACATCTTATCAGGGGTCATACTTGTCATGGATCAGGTGTACAGACATCACAGTGTCAGCCCACATCTTATCAGAAGTCATACTTATCATAGATCAGGTGTACAGACATCACAGTGTCAGCCCACATCTTATCAGGGGTCATACTTGTCATGGATCAGGTGTATGGCCATCACAGTGTCAGCCCACATCTTATCAGGGGTCATAATTGTCATGGATCAGGTGTACAGACATCACAGTGTTAGCCCACATCTTATCAGGGGTCATACTTGTAATGGATCAGGTGTACAGACATCAGTGTCAGCCCACATCTTATCATGAGTCATACTTGTCATAGATCAGGTGTACAGACATCACAGTGTCAGCCCACATCGTATCAGAGGTCATATTTGTCATGGATCAGGTGTACAGACATCACAGTGTCAGCCCACATCTTATCATGAGTCATACTTGTCATAGATCAGGTGTACAGACATCACAGTGTCAGCCCACATCGTATCAGAGGTCATATTTGTCATGGATCAGGTGTACAGACATCACAACCTCAGCCCTGCATCTTATCAGGTCATACTGGGCATGGATCAGTGTACAGACATCACACTTCAGCCCTGCATCTTATCAGGGGTCATACTTGTCATGGATCAGGTGTACAGACATCACAACCTCAGCCCTGCATCTTATCAGGGGTCATACTTATCATAGATCAGGTGTACAGACATCACAACCTCAGCCCTGCATCTTATCAGGGGGTCATACTGGGCATTAGGCATGGATCAGTGTACAGACATTACACCTCAGCCATGCATCTTATCAGGGGTCATACTGGTCATAGATATAAGGAAAAATTACATAATCTGTGAATGGAAGAATCTACCATTTCTACCTACACCCGACAATGTTTATCCCACTGACTGCGCATTTGAATCACTGTTAACACTTTGAACCATAAAATCCCAGAATCCTAGAGGTAAACTTTGGAATATGTTAACACTAATTTGACGGTGTTGCCAATAGCTCCAAGTGAAATTATTTTCAAAGTATTCAACATATTCAACAGAATGCTTATTAAATTGTATAAATTCAACACAGAAAGACAAATTCGTGACAAGAATGCTTCCTCTTTGTGATGGACCTATTCATTTTGTTTGTGACATCAGCTAACAACAAATACATGTACATTTTAATTATGACGTCAGATACTTGAGTGACATATCAAATCCTTCCAATTAGAATCTAGACGTAGATAATTCAAGCACGCATGTATCTATCTATTCACGACAGCCATAAAGGGAAGCTGTTGACTTTTTTGAAAATAATTTGACTGGAAGCCGTGCCTACCATAGGCAGCAATAGCTCAAAATTAAATTATTTCATAATATTCCGCAAAGTAGTTATTAATATATTAGAATTGCTTCCGTATTTCATCTCGTGGACTAACAAACAACTGTGATAAGAAACAATCACATGAACAGGGTTCGATCTCTAGTTACATTGCATGTCCGCTAGTCCGAGACTACCTGATTCTCATACGGACTACTTATAGTCCGTTGGTCCAAGTCCGGTGGACTAGTGCAAAATTTCTGTCAAAATTATCCGTTAGACTCGCAAAAACGAAATATTCCATGATGACGAGAAAACTAATGCATAAATTTCTTGCAAATACGCAAGCTTATATTACCCATACCACAGAAGCTATAGATGTTAAAATCTACGATGGCAGTGCCTGTTCATAGTCGGCAACCCTTCTGGAGAATTTTTATTTAATTCACGCTCAGCTTTTTTCAGTTTCTATATGACAGGACACAAAAGATCCGAAAATAACCGAATTGCGAAATCGCTTAATGCGTGCAAGTGCTGACGTCGTAAAATGAATTACTTGCCGAGTTGCAAAGCTTATGAATTGATTGGTAATTATGGAGAATTCATAAAATTGATTTTGACCGATACTGACATATCTGGCATATGTATATGGCTTGGAAACTACAAATATAATATAGCATAACGATTAAACCAACGTAAATACCTGTACACTCTACATTTAATAATTAAACAAGCATACTGATGACAGATTTTGCCGAGGAACATATACACTCCCAACGTTCCCGATGAATTGAAACTTCCGGTTCATTTTGTCCTAGAGGGGGATATGAGAATTGCTATTATCTAGGAATATTGTTGTGTCAAATTTAGTAATGTCTATATCAACCGATTTTGGGATAAACGTTATGATAAAATGTATTAAATTGTCACTAAGTTACTATTAGAACATCGTGAGCATGCTTTCTAGACAATACAATTCGATCTTTAATCATTTCACGGCTTGAATTGATGACTTTTTAAAGATAGAATGGTGGTAGGATAGCGATAGTTAGAACTGAGAAAATTATGTCGTTACAACATTATCCAATTCGGTGACTGACCATCTAAGAGGCTTTAGATAAAATATCACAGCGCATAGTAGCTACATGGCGTATCACACCGTGTAGCGTGGTTCCCAAATAAATGCCCCAGGGAACCAAGCTAACGCAACGGGTAAGGTGTACTGCAGTTCTGACAGAATTAACTTCCTGGTTAGTGTGCTATAAAAATATGCGCATGCATGTCAAGATATTGCCATGCCTTGCAAAATAGTAACGCAAATTGGACACGTAATATGCTAATTCTTCTTAGATGCACTAAAATTTTTGATCATGGCGTGTATTATTTAAGATGTGCAATGCGTTAATCCTGTATTTCGCTCACAAATTTAAAGAAAAGATCTTATTTAACATGACTGCGCATATATATTCATATGCGTGATTTGCCGATTACTGTAACTACACAACAAATTATTACATGTGGTGCCTGGTTCCGCGTACCATATACTATTATAGCGCAAAAAGAATTGATAGTGGTTCCAAACTAATTATGCAATATCAAATCAAGAGATAAGGGTACTAAAAACTTCGGCGGGAAATGTGAGTACCATAGGATATGTATTGTGTGGTATGTAAATTTTCTGAACCCCTTTTAACAGGACTAGTACTTTTATCTGCGGACTAGTCTATTTTCAAAAGCACTAGTCCGACGGACTAGTGACATAAAAAGTTAAGATCGACCCCTGCATGAATGAATGGCATTTTTTAGACCTCGAGGTCATGAAATTTCCTAAGCTTGGAAGCGCCTTAGCACTCTGATGACAATATTCTATTGTTTACGGTGTCAGTATCAAAGAAACGTGTACACTTTTCAACAATTTTGCTGGCCGATGTTGCTGGCTGCGACAGCACGATCTCGACCAAATTTGTTCAAAAATGAACACCGATTCATCTTTTAATTTAATTAGAAAATTAAGACTTTTGACACCAGAGTGGTAAGGGTTAATGGAAATGTCATTGTATTTTTCAACAGAAAATGAGTATGAACTCAGTCATATGCTAACCATGGTTGGATAGATAAGTCCTATACACAAGTGCCTTTGTGTTAAGCACTTACCACTCAAGCTGGCCAAAAACAGCCTTTGTAGTGGGCCTGAGAAATGTCTATTTGCAGAACAAAAGAAGACTACCTTTGAAAATCTACCATTAAAATGACTGGTTCGATAACCAAGACAGTCATTCTAGTGGTAAAATTTCAATAATAACCTCTTGGTCTGCAAACAGACATTTTCTATCAGAGTTAAAGGGTTAAGGGAATACCAAGTGCATGTATCTTATACCTTTTCTGGAAATATCTGCCTTAGTACGTCCAGACACATTGCCTTCACTTCATCAGTTGTTTTGTCTCGTATAATATCCAGTGCCTTTCCCGCAACAGACGTCATCAGAATGTGACTGATTGACTCAGGTGGTGAAACATGCTCAGGAACACACTTTGGAATCGGAGGATGGGAGACACTCTTGGGCACATAGTTCGGAATCATAGGATTGGAGACATTCTCGTGTACACAGTTCGGAATCGTAGGACGGGAGACATTCTCGGGCATACAGTTTGGAATCGCAGGATGGAAGACATTCTCAGGTACATAATTCAGAATCGTAGCATGGGAGACATTCTGGGGTAGACAGTTCGAAATCGGAGGATGGGACACATTCTCAGATACACAGTTCGGAATCGCAGGATGGGACACATTCTCGGATACACAGTTCGGAATTGAAGCATGGGACAGCTGGTTAGGATCACTGTTCAGAATAGGAGCAATGGACACATGGTTGGAAAGAGTCTTCGGAATCAGATTAGGTGTGGGGTCAGGAACTGAAGCAGGCTCAACCGCAGGTCCAGCAATGAAGCCATTGGGTACTACAGATGAATTTGCATCAGAATTCACTACAGCGGATACCGATGAATTTGAATCAAAGTTTACTGCTATGGAGGCTACAGGTGATGACTTAATAGCCACAGGAGTGTAATTGTCAGGCAGAGAGATGGGTTTGATTTCAGGAACAACTGGTATGACTGGTGCATGTATATTTTCCTTATGATTACAATTCTGAATGACCTCCATATTGGGCAGAGGTTTGTTGAGGTAAGAGTTAAAAGTTTGTTCTGATTCTCTGACAGACTTGTGATGATTCATGTTAGTGGACTGGATCTCCTCCGCATTGACTACCTGCTTACAGTGGTCTGCAAGCATAGGGCTATTGACGAGTTCACTATCTACTACAGTTGTGACTGGCTCCGGAGTAGACTTCAAGACTGCTTCACCAGCCATTACAGACATTAGATTGCGATCTTGGGTGACAGCATCATTGGTGACTACAGATGTATTCTGCTTAGAGGTAGAGATTTGCATGGATTCAGAATAAACAGCAGGTGTGCTTAGGTCTGGTGCAAAGCATTGGATGACTTCAGCCTTCATAGCATCTCCAGTTGCATCAAGTGGTGGTTTTATAACTCCCATATCGCCTACAGCTTCGCTTGGCTCAGATATATGGCTATGAAAACCTCCGATATTAATAACGGCATTATTTTGGTCAGAATTATGGATGACTTCAGAATTTAACAGACATTTATCTGGGTCACGGGTAGCACTTCGGATGTTTTCACTAATGCAATTATTGACTAGGTGCATGTTTCGACAAGTTGTAGATATCAGCATCGCGTCTGGAACAGAATCAATAACTACAGGTGTATTTGGATCAGGGATGTTGTCAGCTGTAATGGTAATGTCAGCAGTCAAGGTCACATCAGCAACAGAAGCAGGGGTCAAGGTTGTGTCTAAGCTACTCTCTTCTGACACTGGCTGAAAATATATTAAAGATAATAAATAAACACTTTAATCCCTTGTGTCAACTTAACCATGCAAAACTCACGCCAGCCAAAAACTGCATCTGCAGTGGTCTTGAGAAATGCCCTTTTGTAGGCCAAGAAAAGAGTATTTTTGAAATCGGATCACTGAAATGACACAGTAACTGAGCCAGACATTTCAGTGGTACATTAAAAAAAATACCATTCTCTTGGACTGCAAATGAACACTGGCTAATCGAAAACCTGAATTTTCTTGAGCAGTACCACTTTGATGGTCAAGCTAGCTAAAGCACCCCTTTCCCTGTGTGCAGAGGTCCCGAGGACAGAAAGCAATCTTGTCAGTTTCAGTGGTAAATCTACAGAAATAGTTTCACTTGGACTACAAAAAATGCCTACACAATTTATAATTTACTACTAATGTTCTAATTGAGTAGTATTTGGAGTGCTTTGACAGGCAGGTGACACAAGAGGGGTTAATAGGAAATAGAGAAATGTAAATGAGTATGTTTTAAACTGAAATGCATCAACAGTTTTCTAATATGATTTCAAATATGATATTTACTGTGCATATATAGTTATCTCCCTTAAAAAGCAGCATTTGTAAGCCAAATATTAACGTGTTTGTTACATAACTGGTATACTTTGCATAAATAGATCAGATACAGTACAGCTCAGAGTTAACTTAACATAAAATGCGTCTGCAACGCGGGCAGGACGTGTACATAGCGAGTCTATTTTAAAATAATGGATGCATCACTTTCCTGTTGTGAACGGTAAAACAACGCGGTGTGAAAGTAAAACAAATGGGTTGGAAACAGTTTGACAATGTGTCAGAACTTATTACACAACGCATTTATAATATTGGCTAGACAAGTCATTTGAAATCTGATAACGTGAAACGCATTCATAATTATGCCGCACTGGTATAACAACATTATGCGAGTCGACCAAGAAGGACAACCGATTACTTGGGCATACACACATTATGCAATTATATTTTGCCAGGGTACCGTAAATTTCGCGAAATTCCTGTCATGATTTTAGGGGAAGGCCTCATTCAATGTTGAATAATTGGTAGTATGTCGCATTATCAGTTCCGATACAGCTGCCTGGTAACGTAAACATTCCATTCTTACAGAACAAAATGAACCCGGATACTTATTCAATGCCTAAATTCACCACTAATGAGAAATGCCTCACGTGACTGTCTCGCCGATCGATAATTATGCGCAGTCGTAGATTCTCGGAAAAGCATAGCCATAATTTGATTGGCTTGCTGGACATCTGACGTCATTATGATGAATGAAAATTACTATCGTAGTGAAATTTTGATCATGTGTCTCGTTGTCATTCATAACGAATTGATGACATGATTTATTTTAACCAGTCTCTGAGCGACTCACGATCAACAATGGCGGAACGCAAAATGTACATGTATTCGCGGTGCCACTTTTAAAAGCAATAAAGCAATATCTTAACGCCCACTTTGAATTTTAAATTAATAAAACAAATAATGTCTGTTTCATGAAATATAGTGAAATTAGCTCCTTGACTATTTATAATGTTAACTTTCACGGGTTTATTAAGGCACTATATATCATCTAGCTATGTTATTGCTACGTAGAGGGGGGTCGGCGATTGCTCATTTCCTCAGCCTGGTTCCCGAGTGAGGAAACAACAATGTGTTATATACTCGGCTACATTACATTGCAATATAGTGAATCCGAAAGCTACCAAATGTCACAAGAAAATCATTAAATCACTACGGGCGTTTTATTTCCGCGAAAAGCCAATGAGATATCGGTACATGTTACAGCTTGAGGGGCGCATAGTATTTCATAACTAGCCCTGAACTAGTTTTTTTCGTGTAGAGCACCGATGGGGATATTGCGGTGGTGGATACGAATCTGCTAATTTGTGCGTAATATTATCAATAAAAACCACACCATCTGCATGTTTTAATAAAAAGCGTCTAGATTAGTCGAGCATTGGTACACATAAGCTATATTTTGGCATCTTTAATCTATAATTTTGTGTTTATTCGCTGTCTGTTCATCGCGAACACAGGTGATGCGTAGAAGTGATAATCAAGTTGCTTACGGACAATTTTCACTACGATTAACCTATGTCAAATCTCACCAGTCGGCATGTTTCGCTGCGCTGGATGCTTATAAAAGTTAAATGCGAAACGAACCGATGCTTACGATTCTTGCACTAGATGCAACATGTTCAGGGGTGCAAAATGTTCAGGGGCGCAAAACGTTCCGGGGCGCATCGTTACATTAATTCTCAACTGGGAATCATGATTTTGTGCTTCGTAATATTTATAATTTTGATTTTTAATATTATGTCCCGCTGTCTTTTTTAGGAAAACTTTCTCATAGTTACCTTTGCCCCTTCTAGGAAATGTAATGTACTGCTAAGTTTGATTGGATCCCGAGTAGTTGGAGCTGTGGAGTTGGTATGTACGCCGAGTATTACGCAATGCACATATGAATCTTTTAAATGCATTTAAAATTTGGAGTCTGTCCCGTTTTGCTTTTAACAACGCGTTTGGCACTATCTCTGGGGGACATCAAACAAGTTAACTCTGAGCTGTACTGTATGTGTCAATATTTCATAGAATACACAACGATTCGTTTGAAACATTCTCAGTTAATAACAAAAACAGCTTTTGTTCAATATCTGACAGCCTGCTACCACCACCAACATGCTGATGGATTCCCAACTCAAAATGTATCACCTGTATATGGGACGTAATCACGCTAATTTATTTGCTCAGACAGTTCTTATGAGATAGCATTTACCTCCCTTGCACCATAGTTTCAAGGAAAATGAGTGCAATTTGCGGGGTTTTACAGACAGGTCTTTGATAACAAATTTGGAGAATATCAGTACTTTTAATATAAATTAAACTTGCACAAGCGTATGCTGCAGGAAAATCTGTATTAGAACCAGTTACAAATATCACGTGTACCATTGAAGGTAATTTCCGTGACACTGCTCACGATATCTGCCTTGTTTACCATTGATTCTTATGCAGGGCTATGATGGCCATACATTGTAACTCGAGTGACATAGATACAGGTGGCTTATCGATTGCCCGAATTGAAAAAGTTGAAACCAAAATTCCCCTTTTGTGTGTTTTCAAATTTGCAATTCCTGCTTATTTCTTACTGTATGCTTGCGCAATTTATATGCGGGAGACAGATTTTGATTGTATTTCAAATATACTGTATACCACGTTTATACAACGAAACCTGCGTATCCTTGATGGTGTATAACTGCAACAGCTGGGCAGCTCCAAAGGCAGCTCTAGACAAAGTTGATGCCTGCCTCCGCGAACACCTCAACACCATCACTGGACACCAATGGCCAGACAGCACAATTTCCAATGATACACTATATAAGATGTGTAATACATCGCCGCTCTTCGCAAAAGTCACCAAGCAAAGATGGTCCATGTTTGGCCATGTGCTTAGGATGCCAGGGCCCCCAGCCCAGACAGCCATGAAGTCGCCCTACTGGGAGCCAGAAAATAGAAAGCCAGGAGAGGACGTCATTGCATAAATCTGTTAAGCGTGCTATGAGGTGACCTCAAGAAAGCAGTACTCAATACAGTCAAATCAAGAATGGATCAGAGGAAGCTATAGATTAGGGCAGACACAGTGAGGGAAAGCAAAGGACTAAATGCAGCTGTAGGATGTTTCTACTACTACAGTCGCAGAATACAGTAATCATACATACATACTGTATACATGGTTATTAAAATTGTGTTGGCAACATACACTAAATCGAATATGATTTTAATCATTAGACAAAGGTTTTTCATTATCTAACCCTTTCACCTAGCAAATACAATTCCAAAGCAACTGCAATGCTGTTGAATATTTTGAAAATAATTAGATACTAATTACTCCATTGTAGAGAAGCCGTATTTGGTCTCTAACGCTGCAAGAGTTAGCAAGATTTCAATATTATTACCATTCAGCTAATGTAGGCTTGCATGATTATGCAATTTTTTTCATTTGCGATCATTTTAGATAAATAATCATGATTATTCGATTAATCTCAGCAGTACTCGTCATGGTGGGTCGTGGAGGCATAAAGACATCAAAATCACTAGTATTGGCAATACTAAACAAGAGCCATCAGAAGACAGTATATCCCCCCTGGATCCAAACATTTCAGATACACATACATCAAGAGTGGACATACAACTAACGCTAATTGTAAAGGACAATATTTTAGAAAAATAATCAATGAAAAATGAAGTCCTCACACTGCATCTCGCCCTAAAGAAAGATAGACTTGTAAGTGCAGGTTCAATTCCGTTCAACTATTATGCCCAGACAAGAGAATTTTGGTGAAGTTTTTCAATGGAGATAACTCAGGAAAATAAGGATGAATTTCTTCAACATGGAAACATAGCACTGCTTCTTCAAGTAATATGTACAGTGACAAAGGGATTGAGAGTATATGTTCAAAATTCTTCAAGATCGAGCACGAACAAGAAAGTTTTGTTGAATTTTAAGTATTTCAGGCAGGATAACGACCACAGACCCACTTAGGGTTCGTCTGTAGCTTTATTAACCAAATAAACAGACTTATCGTTCAATCACTACTTGCCAAATAAATCTACTTACATTTAGCGCCAGAAAAAATGTCTAATCTTGCTTTTAATGCCTTCTAATGCAAGA
The DNA here is from genome assembly GCA_034401795.1 of Chaetoderma sp. LZ-2023a. NCBI lineage: Eukaryota > Metazoa > Mollusca > Caudofoveata > Chaetodermatida > Chaetodermatidae > Chaetoderma > Chaetoderma sp. LZ-2023a. The sequence continues at coordinate 45,836,748 of CM067375.1, read as the reverse complement.
ACCACAACTCTCTACTCTAGTCCAGGTTTCTGAATGGAGTAGACTCCCTTAATGCCAATCAAACAGAGACTTCTGGAATCGTAGCTAAACTGTAGGAGTTGCGATGACATCTTGAAATGATTCTCAGAGACAGAGGGACCGACAAACATACATTTGGGACAGATGGATGGACGTACAGGTATACGGAGAGCACATGCACATCTTCATGTGGTAATGATAATACTTAACAAGTTTTAAAAGAAGCTAAACTTTAGGAGTTGCGTTGAGAAGAAATGATTGGCAATGCAGTTTATGTCTCAACTTTAAGATATTTAAAGGGTGATAACTCTGCAATGAATAATATTTTGGCCCCGAAAAAAGGACATGAACATCTGCACATGATACTGATAATGTGGACGAAAGTTAATCCATTGAGATCTCTAGGAGTTGCATTGATAAGAAATGATTGTCAGAGATGGATGGAGCGACAGATGGACATACATACATTTTGGACAGACAGATGGCCGTACAGGTATATGGATAGCACATGAACACCTTCATGTGGTAATGATGATACTTAACTAGTTTCAAAAGAATTGAACATAAACTGTGGGAAGAGTTGCGTTGACAAGAAATGATTGGCAATGCAGTTTATGTATCAGATTTAAGATATTTAAAGGGTGATAACTATGTAATGAACAATGTTTGGGATGCGAAAAAAGCACATGCACATCTTCAGATGGTACATGTAATGAATAGATCTACCATGTTTCAAAAGAATTGTAACTAAACTGTAAGAGGAGTTGCGTTGCCAAGACAGGGACAGACGGATGTACAAACGGCAAGACAGATGGGTGGACGGACATGCTGATCGCTATATTCCTCATCTTCCAAAAACAAAAATTGGTATCGCTGATCAAATCAATAAAATGCCTCCAGTCTAATTGCCAGATAGTAATAGGTGTTCAGAAAACACAATTAATATACTATTATTAAGATTAGAGTGCACTTTCTGAACACAATATCAATACAATCTGGCAAGACCAAAACGGCACAAAGAAAAAAGAAAATTCAGCTAGGTGTGGCGCAGTGGTTTCTAAAAGTGTGGTACAGTGGGTTTTTAAAGATACATATATATTTCTCTAACCTGCTTGTCCACTTTGGTCAAATATATGCTATTTATGAAAATAACTATAACAAATCTGTCTTGTGCGATATTTTATGATTAATGAAGGTGATTCGTTTGAAAATACATTGATATTCTGGCCCAATTATGCTTGCCCTGGGGCAAAATGACACTGGACTGAATGCCCCAGAAAACTTCGTTGAAATAAGAGACAGGCAGATTTAAACATTTTAAAGTTTTCTTTCATCAAAACAAGTCACAAAATAAGTAATATAGAGTAATGCAGTATTCACAACCACTTTTCACATTCACATGGGTTAATATCACCGGAAAATGTAAGCCAACTTTACATATGACTTTACATCTTGGAGATTGAAAATCTTTGAGTATTCGATTATTTGGTTTTGTGAACATCCACGATAATATTCAAAAAAATTAATTGCGATTAAGTGAATAAACGTGCCAGCCTAGGCTGAGTGGGTAGGTCCCTTCCCAGAAGGCTGATCTTTACCGGTTTTATTGTGAGATCGTAGAACACTGAACAGAATCCTCGGTTCTCTGTACTGTCAGACAAACATCCAAAGCATGTAGCGCCTTTCGTTTTTTCATGCCAGAAGTTGCTAGGAAACTTTAGCACAACCTGAAAAATTGAAACAATATGCTTGAATAATAAACACTCAATATGGTTATACGGCCCCTTAATTAGCAGGGCATTCATGAAAAATTGTGATTTCTTTACAAATGTGAAGCTGAAAGAGATGCATGAACAATTTAACACATCATATAGAATATTTTGAAATTACTTTGACTGAAGCTGTCATCACATGATCCCCCTCCAAATGGCAGTCATTCACAAAACCCTGATTGCCAAAGGGATTGACAGATAGATTGCAGAGAAAGAGGCAAACAAATAAACAGATAGGAGGGTAGATGGTAGTAAAACATCAATTATAAGTGAAGTTATTGAGTGAAAAACAAATGCACAAATATTTCTGATAAATTTTAAGTATTTCAAAGGAGCTAACTACCGTTAAATTCCATGTATATTGCGCATTTTTTTTGCTCAAATTACATGTTATAAAAAGACGGTACTATAATACAAGGATAAATATTTGTCACATTTTTTTCCTCAGAATTTTTCGTCAGAATCGCAAAATTCAGGGCTGAAATATGATTTTATGGATCGGGAATCAGTCGGGAATAACGATCGCATTCTAACATGTCTATAATGGTACTATCTCGACTAGATCATTAAAATATCTTACTACTGTCTAAATATTGTGTTATACCTTTATTAAATACCATATAGTGTTGTAAAATTATCAAATAAACCATCATTTAACTTTTTTACAACGCCATTATTTCCTGTAATTTGTTCTAATTTATTTCTATAAAGGGAGGTTACTCCTGTCTTCCCAAGTTGAACATAGAGATGTTTAGAATCCATAGATTACTACACAGATATGGACATAAATGTGTTAAAAAAGAATGATAGAGCCGATGTTTTTCAAGGTGATCTAGCATTTACATAGATATAGAAAGGAATGTTTTATATGTACTAAACGACACAATGTTTTGACCAATCGGAGGGCAGGATGATTATGATTGACAGGTTAAGATTAAAGGTCACAGCCGTCAACGTATGACGAAGTAACTGTAGAAACGAAAGGATGAGAATAGAAAATCATTTCAAACTGAAGATAATTCAATTTATTTAATAAACAATGCGTGGAATAAACTAGATTATAGCATTATATTATAATATATTATGATGATGATATACTATAATATATTATATAAACCCCACCCCCACTCAAACAATACCCACAATTGATCACTGTCGATTTTGTAAACGGCAGGCGGTCAGCTCTATCACCTTTGTTTATTATACTTCTGACCACGTTAATCCACCCACCCCGCCCCACCACCTGACTACACTGCCTGTGAACCGAGTCTTGAAACCACTCATCTACTGCGTATATGATTGAACAAAATCTCATGGGCTCGCCTTTGATATAGTTATCAAATTAATTACCGGCACTGTTAGAGTGAGCCAAAATGGATTTGAGTTTTTAAAAATTAAAATCGATTTTATTCTCAAGTATCAGCGCACAAAACTCATATTTTATGAATTGAAACAAAATAAATATCTGATTTTTTATGTTATAACGACCATTTATGTTAATGAGCTCTGCTCAAATCAAATTCGGATTCTAACCTGTTCTGATGGAAATTATATTTGTATTTTTATATCATTCAATAAAGTTTAATACAAAATATTTGCTAAAAGTGTAGGCGAATGATATTCCCATGATTAAACAACAGAGTAACGCACGCCACAAACAAGATTTTATAAGGAAAGCCTATTCGACACGCAGTAAGTCATTGATTTTTTTGTTACCCGTTTTCGTTCACACGTCTCTCAATCTTACTGTGCACTATACATGAAAACAACGTTTTTTCAGGGCGATTTTGGTTAAATTTAGGGGTGCGCACTATGCACGATAGCGCAATATACACAGGATTTAACGGTAACGTGAATCTAGGCACGTTTCGCTGATACACAACATTAACCAAGGGCATGTCATCAGGAGGTGACATACCAAATTTGCAATGAATCCATCCATTATGTATGTATGATTACTGTATTCTGCGGCTGTAGTAGTAGAAACATCCTACAGCTGCAATCAGCCCTCCTCTTTTAATTTGGCCACTGTGTCTTCTCCTCAGCCAAAATCATTAGCTTCCTCAGGGCCATTATTGATTTGGCTGTACCGAGTCTTGCTTTCTTGATGTCACCTCGTAGCATGCTTAACAGATTTATGCAACGATGTCCTCTCACGGCTTTGCATTTGCTGGCTCCCAGTAAGACAAATTCCAAACCTCTCTGTGCTGGTATGTCACCTGCCATCCTACTTAGGACATGGCCAAACATGGACCATCTTTACTGGGACGCTTTTCCGGACATCAGTGGACACCAGTGATGTATTACACATCTTGTATAGTGCATCATTGGCAATTATGCTGTCTGGCCATCGGTGTCCAATAATGGTGCGTAGGTGTTTGCGGTGGCAGGCATCAAGTTTGTTTAGATTTGCCTTTGGAGCTGCCCAGCTGTTACAGCTATACAGCATCAATGATACACAGGATGCATTGCATAAACATAAGTCATTTTGTCAAGGGCATCGTTGATCTATGATTCCATACATGTAGCTTCCAGAAGATGATGCAGTGTGCAGCAATGTCAGCAACACTATAAAACAGGGAGCCAGGATTTTACTTTTTCTCCATGGTTCGCCGCCATTTAGGGGATCATTAATTTCTTTAGTTTCATGCTTTGTAGATACATGTGTAGGTATATATGGGTGAACTCTGTTGGATTCATTCATAAAGATTATCGATTTTTAGTTTGCTTGCAGCATCTGGGTGAAGTTTGTCAGGGGGCTTCTTTTCCTTATCTACATGTATGAAGTCCACATCCTTGTCATATAATAGTCCATCTCTAGTGCCTTACACAGCATGGACACTGTGTGGTTTGGTCTTGTGAAATTTTCCTGCACAGATTTCAATGCAGCAGGAAGGTAACAGGTGAAAAGCACAGGCGATAGATCATCTCCCTAAAGGGAGCCGATTGATGTCTCAAACTCTACAGACTTCACTGACTTAACTCACACTCTCAGTGTGTGTCTGCAAGCAATAGTCTCACTAGTCATAGCTCATCTTCATTGTAACTGTCTTGGTGTAGTACATCTAGGATCTTCGAGCGTTTAATTGTGGCAAAGGCTCGTGACATGTCAATGCCCATTTTATGGAAACCCTAGTTCTTGGACATGCCTACCGACACATGCATGCATTGAGCCCATACAATGTATGCGAGGCTGCGTCCACGTTTAAAGCCACTTTGACACGATTCGGTGAAGTCATCGATCTTGTCTCAGTTGCCGCATAGGGTAACATTTGATAGGTTTTCCGTAAGCTATTTAGGAGCTCAATGGGCCACAGATTGACCGATTGGTCCATCAATTATAAGTGAAGTTATTGAGCAAAAATCAAATACATGGCCATTTGTGTTGAATTTGACGTATTTAAGGGACATAACTACGGTGAATCGAGACGCATTTCCCTGATCCCCAATCTCAGATTCCAAGACACCCACGAACTATGTATTTTAATTTATATATTTCTTATCGATGAAGACGGAGAAAGGTATAATGAAGCATACAGGTTTATGAATAAATCTGCCTTACTTTTTCAGCAAATCCAGCTCCTAACAGTTTCATAGCTGCAGTTTTATGTACAGGTAATGGTGGATCAAATATTAATGATCCTGAACGTAGAATTGTCAACGGAACCGTCACGATTACCTAGAGAAGAGAGAACACATGCTAACACCTTTATCCTCATGTTCAAGAAACATGATTTCAAAGAAATTCTAAACTCATTTTATACAAGCTATGCAGGCGATGGAATACGCCATGTACGTAAACGGTGCATGGCATTTTTCGATTTCAATTATGGCTGTCGAAGAAAGATATGCATTTTTATGCCTTTAATGGTTATATTTGAAAACTTATTGCTAGAATGTCTGGCTCGATAAACGCGCCAGTCATGTCTAAATTTTCACTGAACGCATGCAATTAATCTTAATGTTCGGTAAACCATGAATTCACCTTTTCAGAGTATCCAACGATGATTTGACGCCATATGACATCATACTCAGCTAAGCGACGTGTAGTATGATGTCATAATCATTATATCATAAATAATTATATTTGGCCGGTCTTTAACTCTTAATAGTTTGACACGTTGTAAGAATTGTATGTCGCTACTATTTAAAAAACATGCTGTTGAATATTTTGAAACTAATTTGACTGGGCGCTGTTGCTGCCATAGCTTACCTGTATAGTTTTCTGAAAATTGATAGTCAGGGAGTTCAGAGATCGATCGATAACAACACGAGCGAGGTGTGGGTGGAGCTTAGATAGAGATGGACGGGGCATAGCTAAAAATGGAAAGCTCCATCGATACTACAAGTACAATGCATGCATACACCATGATTGGTAAATGCATACAAAAGACTCATAAAACTAAACCGTGACAAGAATTTTAAATCATGCTCAGTGAACCATGAAAAGTAAGTCAGGTTGACCTACCTTTGATACCTAACAAACCGGTATGCTACAATGCATCCATACACCAAGGTTGGTTACTGTATAGAAAAAAACTCTTGAAACTACAGTCCGGACAAAAATAAACTATGATGCTCATCGAACCGTGGAAAGTAGGTCACACTGAGCTAAATTTGTTACATGACACACCTTTAGGCCACGATGCATCCATGGGTTCTGGGTTTATGAGGCTCTGTACCTCATGTCACAGAAGGGAGGTGTGCATCAGTGTATTTTCCCATGGGAAAATTAGAAAATTAAATGCTCTTAGAAGCTGCCTACTGCATTGTAAGAAAAGAACATCAAAATTCGCTAAACATTTGAATACTTGTAGAAGTATTTTACTAAGTTTATTTTGAAAATCTCAGGGGAGGTCCCGGGTTTTTCCCCTTCAATCATTAAAGCTCCCAATACAATTTGATGCAACTTATGCCAACGTTTCTTAATTGCCACTCATAGCTAGTATGCATCTATGTCTATTTGCCCATCTGTCAAATGTTTTACATTTCTGATAAGGCTACCGATGTTGATATTGCTTGCCACACTTGTATAGAATTCGATTTGTCTGTTCTGTAACAATGCAAGTTTTTGAGTTATTACCTGATCTGCCAGCCATGTCCTGCCTCCTCTCGTTTTAACTATGATCTTGTCATCTATATAGTCTATGTATGACGCCTGAAATAAGACGAAAATGGACCATAATTTAAAAAAACACTTAATTATTAAATACCAGTCTCACATATACATGCCATAGTCAAAAGATTCTACCTGTTAATTGACGCTATAATCAAAATACATCACTTCTCTTAATGGACCTTTCCAGTTTTAGCTATGCCCCGCCCATCTCTATCTAAGCTCCACCTACACCTCGCTCGTATTGGAATTGATCGATCTCTGAGCTTCCTGACTATCAATTTCCAGAAAACTATACAGGCAAGCTGTTGAACATTTTGAAACTAATTTGACTGGGTGCTGTTGCTGCCCAGTCAAATTAGTTTCAAACTATTCAACAGCGTGTTTCTTAAATAGCAATAACATACAATTCGTATGTGTTGGACTATTAAGCGTTAAAGACGGGCATAATCGAATCATTCATGACGTCATTCATGATTATGACATCAGCATACACGTCTCGTAGTTAATTATGATGTCTTATGATTGAGTGAGGAAATGGATTCATGTGTTGATGTCATAATTAAAAGAAATCACCTCTTAATTGACACCATAATAACAGATCTCACTTGTCAAGTGACACAATACATGTGTAGTGCGAAAATATGTCAGACTGGCAGAAAGGCTAACACATACAGCTTGAATACATGCATGTTTGTTGAGAGAGAGAGAGCGAGGGAGGGAGAGAGCTGGAGGAAGGGAGAAGGGATGGAGGGATAGAGGGTGAAGAAAGAGAGCGAGAGAGAGTGAGAGAGAGAGAGCGAGAGCGAGTATTAACGAAAGAGCATTGTGTTATTTATATCTTCTTTCTGTTGTGTCATAAAGCCTCTACCTCACAGCTAAAGTGTATATCAAGCTTCTCGGCCAGCTTGTCCATCAATGATCCTAACCCGCCTGTCAATGCCACATGATCACCAGCGAATTGTGGCAGAGCTTCATTCTGATCCCAGTATAGCGACGATACAAGGTCAAGGTCACTGCCACAAGCATACTCGAGGTTGCTCAGATGGAAGTCTAGAAGCTGTGTTTCTTCCTGTGAAGTATAATATGTCATTTATCCATTTGTCATATAACAAAGCCTCTAGCACCGTTCAGTATTAATTAACAATTTTACAGAAATAAAATATGCAAACAGAGTCAGCTCATTGTTTGATGGCACAAGAAGATACTATACAGCTTAGAAATATGCACACAAGCCTCCAACACAAAAACAAAAACATGTTACATGTAGTTAGTAAGAAATGTTATGCTCTGTTGAATAATTTTAACATAATTAGAATGGAAGAGTAAGACAATGATGCCTTAGCAGCAATTTCTTCCAATCCAGATATATGTTCAAAATATTCAAAAGTATGTAATATTATGTTTTGGAAACATGTTAAGTTAAATCTCTGAGCTGTACTGTAAACACACTATTATACTGAATGGAGGAATCCAGTTTTAGCTATGTCCCACGCATCTTTACCTAAGCTCCACCCACACTTCGCCTGTGTTGGGATCGATCGATCCCTGAACTGCCTGACTATCAATTTACAGAAAAGTATAGGTAAGCTGGTGAATGTTTTGTAACTAATTTGACTGGGAGCTGTTGATGCCTATGGCAGCAACAGCACCCAGTCAAATTAGGTTCAAAATACATTGTATTCAACAGCATATTTATTAAATAGTAAAGACATACAATTCGTACAACAACACTTAGTCCGCCATCAATTAAGCATTTGTGATGAACTTACAAGTAGCTATGTCATTTATGACGTCAATGATTATGATGCCATCATGTAGTTGATTATGACATCATATCATTGACGGATAAACTTGACTCTTCCATTGTTTTATGTACTAGCTTCGCTCCACACTGGGAAGAGGGTATTACATGTGGGTCTCTGTCGCATCTCTGTGTTCTGATCAGCCATATCTAAATAACTACTGATACGATCTGGGCCAAATTGGAACACAATGAATGATCTTATTGTGAGAGGATGTCAAGAATTGGGCTATGATCCGTATAACTAGATGGACTGCATCCCACATGTCGAGCCTTTCAGGTTTCCCGCATATCCTGCATCATGTGTGGCATGATTTCTTAAAATAGTATACCACCTTGCTTATCCAAAGACTCTAACATTATTATAATTCTTGAAAAGGAGACAAATCACACAGAAATAAACCAAGTTCAAACCATGTAAAAGTATGGAAAAAACTTTTCAATTCATTAAAATTTTGCTGCAAACTGAATGCAATGCTGATATATAATAAATCTGTAAAGTTTCATTTGGATCGGATAAGCCATTAATAAATTAAAAGATAATTGAAAAACTTTAATATTCTTCTAATTCTGGGGTTAATTAAGCAGGATATAAATCATACAAAAATAAACTAAGTCCAAACACGGTAAAAGCGAGACAAAAATTAGAAAATATAATTTATTGTCATGTCGACTAAATGCACTGATGGCATAAAACAAAACTGCAAAGTTTTAATGTGATTGGATAATTCCTTGATTGATTAAATGTCAAATGAAAAACATTTACATTCTTCTAATTCTTGGCTTAAAGCGATGCTAATCTCATCTCAAATGTTGTATTGCACAGGTAGATTATGGTTTATAGATTCCATATCATTCATATTGTGTCACATCTCCTTATCTGTATCACAATTATCTGCTTTTTAATATCGGGTATATGTTGAAAAGTGATCGCCACCATTTTGTCTCCTCACCCGATAGTGTGTGATGTCATATAAGTGCCAATGCATTACATTCTTTATTATGTAATACTCATCCCGTTGAATATTTTGAAACTAATTTGACTGTAAGTTGTTGCTGCCTATGGCAGCAACAACTTTCAGTAAAATTAGTTTCAAAATATTCAACAGCTTACCTGTATGATTGCTTTATGCCATATTACCAAACTATAGCTGGCACCTGTATGACTGAGCTTATATACCGAGGCAAACACGCAATGTTTTTTCTGATTGGTTGATAAGTAAATCATGACAGCCATCATAGACTGCAGAAATGTGTCAACGTTTAACTACTAAAGCCTGAATATCTTTCGTTGTCAGCATGATATAAAGCTAACATGTTAGGGATGGATTATGGGTGGCAAATTCCATCAGCTGAATGGTTAGTATAAGATAAGATGAGATTTCCTTTAAGCAGGATACACAATATTCTAAACCCAAACCGTGGAAAAGTATGGAAAAAATGTGAAAATCGCAATGATTATGATGGAGACTGGATGCAATGATATAGCGTAGAACAAATCTGTACAGTTTCATTCACATCAGTTAAGCCCTCGGTTAATTAAATGTCCATTTAAAACCGTTAACATTTACCTACATGTAATTCTTGGTGCAAAATAACCTAAGACCAAACCCCCTGAAAATATGAAGAAAAATTTGAAAATCATTTTGATTATGATGGCGACTAGATGCAATGATGGTATAGATCAAATCCGCTTTTCTTTACATCAGATAAGTTCTTTATGAGTTAAACGTCCATTGAAAAACTTTAACATTTACCTAATTCTTATCACGCTGGACAGCATTTGGATCGCTATGTCGAGATCCTCCGTTTTGCTATGGGCTCGACAAAAACCTAGATATGGATCAGATCAAAATCTGGATTTATGGATACACGTATCTACATGTATACTACTGGCTCAAATCTTAAAACAAGAAAGGATGTGACCGTATATTAAAGACAAACATTTTGGCCAGGATCCGAAAAAATCAGGCAAATCTGGAAATTCATAAAATACTTTCATTGTGACAAAAAACAGGAGGGCGAGGGCTTCGCACACTCTCATTGTACATAACAAAATGAAATCACTTTTGAACTTATTCAGCTGTCTAGCTACCCAGATGATGATTGCTGTAGTCTGTGGCTGTAGTAGAAGAAACATAAAAAAGATACAATCAGTCTTTTGCTTTTGACCACTGCGTCTTGTCCGCAGCCAAAATCTTAGCTTCCTCAGGTTCATGATGTGAGTGTAACAAGTCCTGTTTTCTTGAGGTCACCTCGCAGCATGCCTAACAGATTCATAAAATTACGTCGCTTCATGACTTTATATTTACTGGCTCCAAGTAGTGCGAATTCCAAAGCTCTCTGTGCTGGTGTGTCTTCTGGCATCCTTAGCACATGGCCAAACATGGACCATCTTTGCTGGGTGACTTTTAGAGACAGCTGATGTATTACACATCTTACATAGTGTATCATTGGAAATTATGCTGTCTTCCCATCAGTGTGCATTAATGGTGTGGAGGTGTTTGTGGTGGCAGGAATCAAGTTTGTCTAGAGCTACCTTTGGAGCTGCCCAGCAGCTACAGTTATACAGCATCAAGGAAGGATACGCAGGTTGCGCTGTACAAATTTAATCTTTTTGTCAAGGGCAGCTTTGATCTACGAATCCCCAGCTTCCAACAGGCCTAGAAAGCTGTTTCCCATGACCCAGTGTGCAGCAATTTAAACAGTATTGCAGAGCAATGAACCCAGGATTTTACTTTTCATCCATGATACGCCGCCATGAAGTGGATCATCATTTTCTTTAGCTTCGTGCTTTGTCAATATTTATAATATGTGGGTGAACTCTGTAATGGATTCATTCATAAAGATGATATCTATAGGATTTGGGATTATTATTAATTTTGATAGGTTTCTTCCCCAGCCCTAGTCCAATTCAAATATATGGGATTTTAAAGCGATTCGATAAATGATAGTAAAGACATCTTCCTGAAACCACTCTTCCGGACACCAGGATGATGCCATTACATAATAACCCCTCCCCGTTTTTTTCATATTAAAATATCCTTTTCTTGGTCTGCAAATGGACATTTCTCAGGAGCCCTGGAGAAGCTGTGTTTGGCTGGTTACATTTCTCGGGAGCCCTGGAGAAGCTGTGTTTGGCTGGTTACATTTATAGGGAGCCCTGGAGAAGCTGTGTTTGGCTGGTTACATTTCTTGGGAGCCCTGGAGAAGCTGTGTTTGGCTGGTTACATTTCTCAGGAGTGCTGGAGAAGCTGTGCTTGCATTGGCTGGTTACATTTCTTAGGAGCCCTGGAGCTGTGTTTGGCTGGTTACATTTCTCAGGAGCCCTGGAGCTGTGTTTGGCTGGTTACATTTCTTGGGAGCCCTGGAGAAGCTGTGTTTGGCTGGTTACATTTCTCACGAGCCCTGCAGAAGCTGTGTTTGGATGGTTACATTTCTCACGAGCCCTGCAGAAGCTGTGTTTGGCTGGTTACATTTCTCAGGAGCCCTGGAGAAGCTGTGTTTGGCTGGTTACATTTCTCAGGAGCCCTGGAGAAGCTGTGTTTGACTGGTTACATTTCTCAGGACCCCTGGAGAAGCTGTGTTTGGCTGGTTACATTTCTCAGGAGTGCTGGAGAAGCTGTGCTTGCATTGGCTGGTTACATTTCTTAGGAGCCCTGGAGCTGTGTTTGGCTGGTTACATTTCTCAGGAGCCCTGGAGCTGTGTTTGGCTGGTTACATTTCTCAGGAGTGCTGGAGAAGCTGTGTTTGGCTGGTTACATTTCTCAGGAGTGCTGGAGAAGCTGTGTTTGGCTGGTTACATTTCTCAGGAGTGCTGGAGAAGCTGTGTTTGGCTGGTTACATTTCTCAGGAGCCCTGGAGCTGTGTTTGGCTGGTTACATTTCTCAGGAGTGCTGGAGAAGCTGTGTTTGGCTGGTTACATTTCTTAGGAGCCCTGGAGCTGTGTTTGGCTGGTTACATTTCTCAGGAGCCCTGGAGAAGCTGTGTTTGACTGGTTACATTTCTCAGGACCCCTGGAGAAGCTGTGTTTGGCTGGTTACATTTCTCAGGACCCCTGGAGAAGCTGTGTTTGGCTGGTTACATTTCTCAGGACCCCTGGAGAGGGTGAACACAAAAGATCAAATGCAAAAAACTCATCTTTCATGTAAGAATTATTCTCTTGAATATTTTGAAACAAACTTCACTAGGAGCTCTTCTGCCTTTGGCAACAACAGGTCGCTGTCAAATTATCTTCAAAATAGTCAGAACGTAACCTGTATGCATGCTTTGCATGGTTGCCTTGAAATTAAGATTCTAGGAATTCAGGGTTCAAAGGAGTTAGAATCATGGCAAGCCTATAATGTGATTCTCATAGATTCGATTCACTGTATATTTATCTTGTACCTTTGTGAAAAACAATTGAGATTCTTCAACAAACTGATGATGCAGCTCCCAGATTTTACCTGAAAATTATTAAAATATAATTACATTATTTCTTAAATTTAAATTTAACAAAATTTAAATACCCTTAAATCTCGACTAAAAGACGCAGTTTTTTTGTCAATTTACATGTTCTACAAAGGGTGTGTGTCCTATAATCGAGTACATTCTTTGAGCACATTTTTTTGGTCTAGTTTTCTAAAAATTATTAAAATAATACCATGAAAATTGAACTCATTTCGGTACCAAAAAATTACAACTATGTTTAATGTATACCTCAAAAACATAATCGTGGAAGTGAAATTATTAAACTGTAGCGCCTAAATATTGCATATTCATTAATAAAGATAATTTATTACATCAAAATTTTGTCGCATATCTTGATTCCGTTTTGGATCATTACAAAATTAATGTGCAATACGAGAGAAAACACTGTTCTATTATCAATTTTTTCTGAAGAGAAATATTATTTCTCTGCTCGGATTGCTGTATTCTCCTGTACAAGCGAATGAAAATAGAGAATGGAAAATATTAGAAGAAATCTAGTAAACACAACTGGTGATCTTACCACATTCCTAATGTCACATGATTTCTATATTTTCAAGGCGACATTTTATGTCAAATGTAGCATTGATTTTGATGTAATAAACGATCTTTATTGAAGATGCGCAATATTTAGGCGGCCCTATTAATAATTTCACTTTCACGATGATATTCTTAGGCATACATTAAACATAGTTGTACGCCGGTAAGCATGTATACGGAAAATGTATGAGTTTTAACCATTTTAGAGAATGGATTTCAATTTCTCTGTGCGTCCTTTCTATGAGTATAAGGATTTTTGTGGAGGGTTTGGGCCAAAATTTAACCTGTGTCCAATACAAGCTAACGTTGTTTCCCCAAATAAAAGCGGTACATGTACAATACAAGAATTCTGTGGAATTAAATGTCTCGCCTGTCTCATGTTTGACACAGATACCGTGACCTTTGACCTTCTTCCCTCAATGTTATCATGCTGCTTCCTAGGATTATAGGTAACCAAGTAGCCAAGTTTAGTTGCAATAGGCTTAACCAATCCTGAAATATAAGCTGAAAGGTTTTGCTAAACGCAAAAACTTAATGTTGAAAAAGCAGTTCTGTATCAAGGTCAGTGACCTTGACCGTTGACCTTGTGACCCCAACATCATCATGCTGCTTCTTAAGATTATATGTCACCATGTATCCAAGTTTAGTTGCAATAGGCTTAACCAATCCTGAAATATAAGCTGAGAAGTTTTGCTAAACGCAAAAACTTAATGTTGAAATAACAGTTCTGTATCAAGGTCACAGTGACCTTGACCTTTGACCTTCTGACCCCAACATCATCCTGCTGCCTACTAAGATCTTCTTCTTCTTTTCGTTCGCTGATCATACCGCCAGTCCTGTAAGTGACTATCGACATGATCATAAGCGTTAAGTGCGTGGATCCATGGTTTATTAGTGCGCTGTGCGGCCTGGAACCGCCGTCTTCAGCACTCAAGGTTTCTGTCAGGGTTACCTCACCCTTACCTCCTTTAGTCACCTCTTACGACACGCAGAGGATACGGAAGGTGTATTCTAAGCCCCACCTACAGGGCATGCCTACTAAGATTATATGTAACCATGTATCAGTTTAGTTGCAATAGGCTTAACCAATCCTGAAATATAAGCTGAGAGGGTTTGCTAAACGCAAAAACTTAATGTTGAAATAACAGTTCTGTATCAAGGTCACAGTGACCTTGACCTTTGACCTTGTGACTCCAACATCATCATGCTGCTTCCTATCATTATAGGTAACCATGTTTAGTTGCAATAGGCTTAACCAATCCCGAAATATAAGCTCTGAAGTTTTGCTAAATGCAAAAACTTAATGTTGACGCCGCTGCTGTCATCGGAAGTGATACCTATGGCTTGCTTTTTCTGATTCGCAGGCGAGAGAAAAACATGCTTCAACACAATTAAGACTGAAGATGACCAAAGTAGCTTCTATGGTGGTCTGAAAAAATGTCCATTTGAAGACTGTTTTTGAGAATTTACCACAGGAATGACCGCCTTGATAATCGATGCCAGTCATTCCAGTGGTAACTTTTCAAGAAATCTTCTCTTGGTTTGCAAATGGAGATTTTAAATGAGAAAATTAAAATCTTCTTCAACAAATTTGAGGGTTAAAGGGATACAGTTGAACAGTCATGCTGAAACATTAAATATTAACCCTTAATGTACACATACCTATAAAAGTGCTAACAGTAAATTTCCATTTTCTGAAACTACATCATGAGTGCAGGTATTGTGCACTGGATGTATCCAATCTGTCACTCAAGTATAATCTATTATGTCGTATATACGGCTGACATGACAATCAAAATGTGTAATGAATGACATAACTATGTCTGTAATGAACTTTTAAGAGTTCGTTATGTGTACGAATTATATGTCTTTACTCATTACTACTTACTAAGATTCTGTTGAATATTTTGAAACTAATTTGACTAGCTAAATTTTTGAAGAAATGGGTGGGTCCTAGCTAAACGTGGACTCATCAATTAAACAAATCTAGACAAACATTTCTCAACCAGTTTGAAAGAAATCGTCCAATACATAGAGATCATGGTAACAAACCACAGGCAATAGGTCTGCTATTCAGCGCCGCCGTGTGTACCCGTCAAACACTCATTCAGAAACATGTTGGCTAACTAAAACAAGACATACAGTAGTTGAATTAATGAATCCAATGTGCCACTCAAGTAGTGATGTCATAATCAATTATGTCATGTACAGGTTGATGTCACAACCATAAGACAGAAATACACCATTATAAACCTGGATTAGTCCAGCTGTCAAGTCAAATATTTTGAAACTAATTTGATTGTGTGCTGGCATAGGCACTAACAGTGTTCAGTCAAATTAGTTTCAAAATATTCAACAGGTTAGCTGTATAGGTAGATTGAAATCGGGATTCTGGGAATGCAGGATTCAAAGTTTATAAATCCATAACAAAATGCACAAAGCCTGGGTGGAGCTTAGCTTGAAATGGGAAAGACATAGCTACAAGTGGATTCATCCATTATGTGATGATATATATAAACCTTAATGATAATGGCCCTGACAGTTTATTAGCGATTGCAGAGATACATTGTAAACTGTATTGCACTATGTCCAGATAAATACAAATCTGAACCTGATATGACGAAGTCCCTACGCTGATATTACAGACCAGACGGATAGAAATTCATTGAATTTATATAGGTGCAGTAATAATGATAGAAGTAATCTTTATGAAGATCTATTCCGACCACCCTATGAAGCTTCAAAGCGATCCGATAAACTGTATCAGAGTTATCATCAGGAAACCAATTTTCAAGATGGCTGCCGGTGGCTAGCGGCTATCTTGGATTTCAGATCATTGTCATTTTCGATAGACTTCTTCCACAGACTTAGTCCAACCACCCTATGAAGTTCAAAACGATCCGATAAACGGTAATCAAAGATTATTCTTAAATAATCGATCGTGATCACTCAAATCAATAATCACACAAGGCTAATATACTTACTGTGTAGATTGATGTCATGTATTTTCTCCTTGTTTTTCCTCCATTCAGCAATGATATCTAATAGCGCATTAAAATGGAAGTCGATACGTCTATCAGTCGTCGGGTCAACATTTCTACCATCAGGTCTGATTATTACATTGCAGCCGTCGCTCAACTTGCTAATGGGTAATGATGCCTGCAAAATATAGTATTTAATTACCATTTTTAATTAACATTTTTATTTTGAGAACAAGATACATCAGTAAATGGATGAATGTATTATACGCAATAAAACTTAAACTTCTACCAAGTAAAATTCTAATACTTTCAACACATGTATTCATTGTTACATTGTTAGCTTATTTAAAATTCTAGCATCTAACTCCTAAAACAGATTCCAATTGGTTAACCATTACGAACCTAACCCATCATGATACATGTTATATATTGACATCGTGGAGTCGTCATCTAAGTACCATACGAGTTGTCATTCACTGCGCTCAAGTCACCAAAAAACTAAATTGCTGAAGTGCAACAAAAACCTCACCAATATGTAGTAGGTTGACTGCATTATCTTCTTTATGCCGAATGCCTCCAATCACAAGAGAGGTTTATTTTGCCACTGACCCGCCAACACAAGAGGAAGTCTACTAGGGCTGCACGATATACCGATCCCATATTGAAAACAGATACGATGCACTGACGGTTTCAAAACTGCTTATAGAATATAAATATCGAAAAACTGAATATGAACATATTTTCGGTTTTTCGTACCATCATTGTTAAAATTGAAAGACTCTAACGGTAACCAGTGACAATCGTGAAGTGCAATGAGTAATGATTGATGGTTAAGACATGTTTCCGGGAAATATCTATATCGTCTCGGCTGCTTCATCTGATCATTCCATTCCCCTTTCTCATTGGCTAGTGCGACAAAAATTATCTAATCATTATATGAAGAATGATTTTTCTTCCTACGAATGAACATTGTTTATCTAATCACTCTATGATTTTTGCCGCAATGAATAGTTATACACACATGATGTTAAATATCTAACACATTCTTGATAGACTGTTGAAAGCGGGAAAATCTTTTTTTGCCCCATTGTCTCTAAAACAAACTCTTTTTGACTAGCGATCTATTTAGAAAGATGCACATTTGTATTCTCGGGAGATCTGACGGCAACGCAAGAGAGCGAGATAACTGAGCGATCACAACCTCCTTGGATTAAACTCGAATCGGATCTAAACTAAAATACTCGGTCACCATTTAGTATATAGTAATTTCCGAATTCATAGTCCAAACCGCGGACCACGAGTCACAGACGAGTACTCACACTGAAAAGAAAATCTTTCTAATATCACATGATTTGTATTTTTTCATGATATGATATGCCAAATCTTATATTAATTTGATGTAATAAACAATGGATATTACAGAATAATTAGGTGGTTCCAGAAAATAATTAGTTCACTCCTGCAACGATGGCCATGGAGTATATTAAGTATAGATGTATGTGCAAGGTGGCAAGAATTTGTACCTGAAAATAGTATTATGTTTTCGTGTTAATGATGATCTTTTTAAGCATTTTAGAGAATGGATGTCAAAATTCTTTTGACACACAACTATTAGAAGTCACCCATAATAACGATATTCGGTTAAAACTGATATAAGTAATATCGAAACCGATATGGCTGTAAGCCAAACCAAGCAGCCCTATGGTCTACCTGGATTTTATTTATCTGGCTTTCGAGCAATTTTTAATTATACAACTCATTCTGAGTTGAGACAATTTATGTTGGTCGATATGAATTCTCTTGCTATGTTAATACTTCCTGGGTAAATTCCTCCATTTTTTTTACACATTATACAATCAGAAACAGTGTATGCAGTGCTTGTATCAATACCCAATTCAGCCATCTTTGTCCTGGGAATTATCTCAGCTTGATAATTCCTAACAAAGTCCCAGCTTTCGTCAGTGATTTGACTTTACACTGGCATTACGTCTGGGTAATTTATACTCCTTTTATTTATCACAATAATACTATGCAGTATAGATAAAACAAGTCTCCTCTAGAGGCTCTGATAATGCAGGTTACTGGGCCAGTATTGGCCCAATACAGGGATGCATAGGCCGGGTATTGGCCCAGTACCGGCACAGCAACCTGCATTATCAGGAGGTATAGTTTTATATTTCCTATACTGGATACTAAAATTCATTTCCTGTGCGTTGACTAGCAGCCCGTGAGAGCAATACTGAGTTAGACACGCGTTATCTAATCCAATCAAGTACCAGTTAGGCTTTCGTAATTACGTGATTAAATCGAAAATCACAATTATCCTTTAAATATTGAATTTAAATGATTAAGACTTAAATAATCGACTAATTGTGAATAATTTCTATTTCAAAACATACCCTTTAATTGCTCTTTAATGTGATCGCTCATGAAAATTGAGATTTTGCTAAACGTATATATGCCCATTTACACGCCAAGAGAAGAATCACTGGAATGACTGAAATCGAGCCGGGAATTCACGTAATACCAGGCATAGGGCGAAGCCCTTTGGGCTTAGGGCTTGACTGGGCTTAAGCCCTTTTTCAAAGGCATTGCATATGTGCTTAAGCCCTTTAGTCCAAAAAGGACTTTGGGCTTGTGCTTAAGCACATTAAAAACACCATGTGTTTTCAAACCCTTTTTAAAGCCCTTTATTAAGCCCTTTTTAAATTTTCATCTTGAATCAATACTTATAGTTGTCAAATCATTGTTCTTTGCCAATCTACACATATGCTGCTGCTACATATTACAGATAAACTTTTGCTGCTTATTTTGAAACTAAGTAAGTAAATGAAAGTAAGGCAACAATATTTTTAAATACATCATTGGATAACACTTAGTAGCTTTCAAAGCACACCTAAAACATTCTTTTGTTGAATTCAGAATGAAATGGCCTAATTACATGTATTAATTATTTTAAGAGAATGGCCACAGAACCTGTTAAATATTTGGAAATTAATTTGACTAGATTAAGCTGTTGCTGCCTTAACAAAAGTATTAACAATATGCAGAGCATGGTATTTTGTACATCATTTGTAATATGTTTTATCTGGCCTGTCATGCCAGCTGCAAAACATAAACCCATTTTACTCCCTATCCACATTACTTAAATAGTTGTTACACATTATATCTCAAAAAGCTGGTTAAAAGGGAGACAAATACAGACATCTCTGAATAGCTTGAAAGCAAGTTACATCTGTTTCAGTCAATTTCCTTTCAAAATGTTCAACAGGGCCAAGATTTAGCAACATTGAAATCAACATTTTGAAAATTCTGAATGATATTGACTGAATGATTGGTGGTGTTAACTATTCTAGCTGGTCTGCTTATCTGATCAATTGAAAAGAATGAATTTCACACCTCCCTGCTGCCACACCTGTAGCAAGATATATCCCAATGTCTGTCTTGTAATTACACAAATATATGTACTCCTACTGAATGTTCTTTTAATGTAAGCTCCCACCACTCCTGACAATGCCCCTCTCTTGATCTATCCCTCCCACTACATACATGTAAGGCCTGATAAAATAACTTCTTTACAATGTAAATTATATTGTCAAATATTTTGAAATAATTAGTGCAAGAGATGTTGCTGTCATCAGCAATGACTACATGTCAAATTATTTTTTAAATATCCTGCAACTTTCATGTATGGCTGCCTTGAAAGTGAGATATTTTTCAAGGAAATAATTTACCATTTAACGAAAAAAAATCTGGTCAGAAAATGCTGATGTATATGCAGACCAAGAAAACAATTTTTGAGAATTACAACTAGAATCGATCCAGTCATTCCAGTAGTAAAATTTAACAATTAACCTTAAATTTGTCTACAAATGGACATTTCTCAAGTCCACTGCAGAGGCTATTTCGGTAGGCTTTACCAGTACAGGGTTAAACCGTACAGAATAGATATGAGAAATGTGTTATAATGTATGGAATATTTTGTTGAACATTTTGAAACTAACTTCATTGGGAGCAGTTGATCTATGTCAGCAACATAGTTCAGGCAACTTAATTTCAACACACACAGCTTCTCGAATGATCTGTATATTTGATTTGAAAATGAGAAACAGAAATTTCAGGGGTTAAATGGATAAGACTTGGAACTAGTGAATGTACACCTAGCTTAAGTCGCTTTGTCCCTTTTCCAGTTACATGTTAGTTGCTAATTGCTGTTTGTTCTAATAATACTACAAGATGTTGCCGAGACATTTCAACAGCACTATTCTCAAAATGTATAAACTGATGTGATAATCATTTTGCTTATTCTCTACATGTATGTATAGTTTTGACCAACCCTTAAATCAAACAGAATTATCAATTGGCTATGAAATTTCCTTAAAAGTACTTACGGGCTTGTGCTTAAGCCATTTGCAAAGGGCTTGTGCTTAAGTCCTTTGAAAACAGTGCGGGCTTGTGCTTGTGCTTAAGCCCTTTTTAAGTGCAAGGGCTTGTGCTTAAGCCCTTTCAAAAGCGCTTCGCTGCATGCCTGCGTAATCCATTTTCAAAAAATAGTCTTATCTTGGCCTGTAAATGAACATTTCTAAACACCATTGTGACTTTAACACCATTGTGACTTTCCTCATTGACATGCCTTTGTTTTTATGTCTGGTGAATTTGTACCTGAGCTCATTAATCGAGTAATCGCGATTATTCTTAAATAAAAAGCAATAATTGCACAAGCCTAATACCAGCACTAGATCATGTGACATTACTGAGAGGAAATAAAAACCTATATACCTGTTCGGCCAGCAATGTGATAGGATTGTTCACATCACCGACTAGTGTATGCGCTCCCAATCCAATACACTGGTTCATTGATGTGTCATCCAGTATTCTACCACCAACACGATCTGATGCCTCGAGCACTGCAACCTGAATGAAAATAGAAATCATGTATTCTAAGTCCAATAACTTGATTAAGTTCCAAATTAATATTAAATTTATTATAAAATTGTAGTAACGAACATGCCATAAATGTAATTTGAAATAACAACAAGTTTTTAATTTGACAAATTTATCATATAAGCATGCTTGTATTCCAGAATTCTGTTTGTATCACCAGTCATAACACATGTAATAGGTCAACATAACATGACATAATGGGGCATGCGTGCACAATAAATCCCAGAACAGTAATGTGCGTAAGTGTAAAAAACACTATAGGAAATGCATGGGGATTTTCAGTATTGATCTTTGAACTGAAACTACACATAGTTTTGATTGGATCACTACCATACTTGTTAAAGGACATTACTATTTGAGTGCTAGATCTTTTCAAATTGGCCGCCAGGGCGCACATTTTGGTCAAAAATACCAGTTTTCATTTTTGCAGAAATGAACTCAGGATGACAAAAACGGTGAACAATTTTTTTTTTTTTGGGGGGGGGGGGGCGGATTCTTTTTTTTAATGGCCGCCAAAAATTGGTTTCGCTCCGATCGAGTTAAAACATGGTGAACTTCTACATCTTACACAGACTTGATTTCATATCAATTTTGATGTGGATCAATCCAATATTTTTTGGGGAAATCAGTTTTTCCATGCCAAATGTAAAGTTATGGGAATTTCAAGTATAGGATCTTTGAACTACGACAAGTTTTATCGGATCAGCACAAGATAGTTTCAATGAGTATATAAGAGGCAATATAACATTCCTTAATGGCCGGACATTGCAGAGTTACAGTTACTTCAGGAAATGTGCTCTAGTTATAATTATGATTAGAAGACTAATACAGTCATCAGAAATTTCACTCCATAATTTTCAAAGAAATGTGCCTATGTACCTCTATATTAGTACTCATATTCATCAATCTCTGACTAGGTTATATAAAGATACTATACCGTCTATAATTGTCTCGACATCACTATGACAACAGTAATACAATCTACTATTTATACGTCAAAAATACCTGCACTCCTAATTTGGCAAGATGGAATGCAGCAGCTAAACCTGCAACTCCGGCACCAATAACAACAACCTCATTCTGGAAACAAAATAACAGTTATAGGTGTAAATGAGCAATACCTGTATCTACCTCATCTCATGTTGCAACATAGACATGTAACTGTAAATGTTACACAAGCAGATTAATGGATGTCTGGCACGTCTGGTTTCTTACTAAGGATATAATTGCTAAAAAACTGCGGATGTCGACCAGGTTTTAGTAGGGACCATCCTAATGTACCCATATGCTAGTAAAATTGAAAACTGGCAAATAAAAAAACTAGATTGGCTGAATCTTTGACTAGTGATTAAAAACATAGTGTGACCTACCCGGGTATTATATGTATAAGGTTTATTTCTGTATCATGAGATATTTACTCTAAACTAAAAAACAAGTTTACCTGTATAACTACATGACATCAGGCAATACATTAGCAATGGCTATGGTTAAAACCACTGACAATAAGGCAATCTTTTGAATACCTTGAAACCAGTATGATTGGGAAATATTGCTGCCTTAGTTTCAAAACAATCAACATAATCTTTCTTACATTATTAATAATTAGTTGTATCAAATTTGTAGTGTTCAAAGGGTTAACTGAGAGTACAAGTAATAACTACGAATAGATTGGACAGGACATTGCAAATTACCATGTTCACCGCTTTCACCTTTTAACACCAGCCCCACACCACCCCTCGGGTGGAGCCAAATGTAAATGTTGTCTTGCACTCCGCAATCATATCGGTACATTGTAACTCACATACCAAATTTGGTTCTACAATCAGTTTATACAGACAGACCAACAGATTGGTGGGACAACATGTCAACTTTTGTTGGAAAAACATGGGGAGAATTATGACATTTAACCAAATCCTATGCTAACATAGTTAACATTTGGCTAACTGAAACTCTAGTTGGTTAATCTATTGGTTATGACCTTGTAAAAGTCAAGTACATGTATGTCCCTATTTTAGCATCACTCCAAAATGGGCCAGCTACACGTACCATTACAAAAAGTAGCTGAATAATGGATTCACATAATTCACCATTCATGATACATGTAGGAGTTAATCATTTCACAATATAAAGTTTGTTGAACATGGGCAGGACTGATAGGTTAGTAGCTGTAGAGATAAACGCAAGGCTTACCTCTTTAAATCTCAGATATTTTCAAGAAAATTAAAACAATTAAAAAACAAATGTACATTTATAGACCAAGATATTATTTTAGAAAACTTACCAATGAGATGACTGGCTCAGTTAACAAGCCAGTCATTTCAATAGTTAATTTTTTTTTAAAGTCACTTTGGTGATTATGGACCTAATACCCATAGTGGAACCAATTATAAAATGTAACTGAAATTTGATGCTGCAGACTTCGGCTGGCAGAGCGACTGTCTCCTTACATGTGTACATCTTCTGTTCTCTAAAATGTATATAAATACTTTAAACGAAATCATGGATTTCTTTTTTCACGAGAGAGTTGATACTTACCACCCTGATACTCTATGATATTTCCTAAATATCGACCTAGCTTCAATAATACTCAGAATTAAAAAGAAACTGCCCCCACTGGGCAGGTTACCCAACTGACAGACCAGCGGGTGTGCGGCCCAAACTTGCGCATGCGCGGGGCTGTCTCATTCTATTCCAAAATATTGACAATATTTGCGACATAAAATGCCGATAGACTGAGCCTCTGTGGGGTGGAGAGGCCGGGATCATATCAGGGTGGTAAGTATCAACTCTCTCGTGAAAAAAGAAATCCGTAATTTAATTTATTTCACATCAAAAGTATATTTACCACCCTGATACTCTATGATATAGCCAGAATTCGTAAGAGAATTCGACGGGAGGGAGACAAAGGTCAGAAGACCAGCTCATCCGTGGAAGAGTAAGCTATTTTGCTTTTGTAGCATAAAAAACATCTGAAATTGCGTATGTAAACACAAGCAGGAAATGATTTTGACATCGGATAACATGACCGATGTTGAGAGTAATGACCGTTTAACATTCGCTCCACCACCACCTCTTTTAAAGAGGGAGTGATGACCTCAATGTCCTATACGCTCTCTATGTACTTGTGCTAAAGTACTATAAGACATCGAACGAAAGCTTCATTTCGTATACTCTCAGATGGAACCACAAAGAACACAAACCATCCCCATTTTAGTAAGTAATAAAGAACGTGACAAAAAATAACCATCACCAAATATAGGACTAACCTATTTTGACGAGATTCCCTTTAATCACCACTGGCGATGAAAGGTACAGCATGGAAAAGCGGGGACTCCCCATAAAATCCCCGTGTGTGAGTCAACGGCCTTATATACAATATTTACAAATATATACAAATTTAACATTTATGTAAAATCGATAAGGCAAGCGGATTTGACGTGTCATGAAGATAATGATCTGTAAAACTAGACTCACAGTGCCATTGTGCTACAGACATAATAGAGCTGTGGATGTCACTACGCCATGGACACTGTGAGCCTTGGCCATGTCAACTTGTTTTTTCATGGCGGCTTTGTGGCAATGCTGGATGCATTCCACAATCCACCTAGAAATGGTATCTTTAGACGCTCTCCCATGGGGTTCAATTTAAGATAGCCATAAAGCACTAGGATCAGTCCGCCATTCCTGTGTACATTGTTTATAATGTGTTAATGCATGGACAGGACACCAAGCCTTTGAATTAGGATCAAACCCAGTTAAAGCGGGTAAAACTATTGGCTGACCAGGATATTTTAATGACTGGGGGAGAACGGTCTGGCTCTGCTGACAAAGCATGTATTTCACGTCTTCGTCTGGCTGAAGCTGCAGCAATCAGAATGATAAACTCCAAGACGAGGATTCCTTGGTCTTAGATTACCCATGCCTTTGAGTAAAGTATTTAGATTACATACTTCATCACTTCCCCTATTAGCCAAGCAAGGGATAACTGACATTAAAACTGACTTGTAGCCAACAACAGAGTTAGGCTTGAGGCTATAGGCATCAAAAAGGTGACAGAGGAAATCGGCTACTACCTGAATAGATGCATCCATTGGATTAATACATCTTTTTGAGCACCATTCAGCAAATCTGTTGATTTTATAATTATATGATCTGGCGGTTGACCACCTCCTGGATTTTAACATAAACATGGCTGCTTGCTCAGAAAAGCCCTCCTTAACTGCTGATTCCTTGACAACATCCATGCAGTCAATTGGAACATTGACGGGTTGCTGTGCAAGGCCTTGCCCTGGAAGATTATGTTGTTCATCAGAGGCAGAGGAACAGGATTGCAGACCAGAAGGTCCAGCAGATCCGTATACCATGATCGGCTTGGCCAATTTGGGGCGATCAGAAGCACTTGGCATTCCTGCTGCCTGATTTTCTGGAGAACCTTTAGGAATCAGGATTGCTGGCGGGAATGCGTATGCATACATTCCCTTCCAGCTGATAGCTAATGCATCTATTGCGATAGTGCTCGGATCTGGAATCGGAGACGAACGTCGTCATCTTTGCATTCTTGTTCGTTGCGAATAAATCTATGTTGGGCTTGCCCCAGTGGTTGAACAGACAGTCCGCACACATTGATTTACTTGCCATTCCATGGGAAGAATGCTCATTCTTCGGCTCAATGAGTCTGCTAAATAGATTTAGCCTTCCCGGAATATGAACTGCTCTCAGGGAAATCCCATGATCTAGGCACCAGCAAAGCAGTTTCCATGTCATCATAGAGACTGGGCGACTTCGTTCCACCCTGGTGGTTTATGTAAGTCACTAC
Organism: Chaetoderma sp. LZ-2023a; assembly: GCA_034401795.1. NCBI lineage: Eukaryota > Metazoa > Mollusca > Caudofoveata > Chaetodermatida > Chaetodermatidae > Chaetoderma > Chaetoderma sp. LZ-2023a. The sequence goes on along the minus strand of CM067375.1, from coordinate 45,810,290 downwards.
TGTTGTATTGTCTGATCGAACCTTAACACTCTTGCCCTTGACCTTCTCTAGGAAGTGTTCCATGGCTAAGACTACTGCTCGCATTTCCAGGAGATTGATATGTTCTTTTGACTGATCCAGATTCCAAAGCTGTGATACTTTGTTTTCTTCCAGGCAAGCTTCCCATCCTTCCATTGATGCATCTGTGTACATCGTCAACTGAGGGTGGGGGAGGTGACAGTGTCACCCCTGCCAGGAGAGTCTCTTCAACCACCATTGAAGGTGGTGAATAAGAGGTTCCAACACTGACACCTTTGAGTCCAGGAACCCCATACTCTGGGTCCACTGTGTCCCCTGCCAGGAGAGTCTCTTCAACCACCATTGAAGGTGGTGAATAAGAGGTTCCAACACTGACACCTTTGAGTCCAGGAACCCCATACTCTGGGTCCACTGTGTCATGAGAAATAACTGGATCGGCCGCCGGCATAAGGCTGCCTGTGGAACGACTGGTTCCAAAGAAACCATCAACCCCAACATTCTCAAGTAGACCCGTGCCAGGACATGACGATTGCTGCAGACTGACTGTATGATTGAGATGAGTATTTCTACTCTCTCTCTTGAGATGGGTAAACGTACCTATCCCTAGATCGAGGAAGATGCCCAGGTAAACAAACTTCTGGGATGGAGTCGGCTCTGATTTTTGAAAGTTGATTATCCAGCCTAGATCTGTAAGGGTTTTCAAAACTACATGTATCTTCAGATTCGCTGATAGACTTTCTTTATTGTGTGCTTTTAACAGCCAGTCGTCTATGTACGTGTGGATTGCTATGTGTCTCATGTGGAGGCATGACCTCATAGCATGTCTCATGCGGAGGTATGACATCATAGCTTGGACCACTCGTGTTAAGACCTGAGGAGCCGTCAATATATCAAATGGGAGAACATTGAATTCCCATTGGCGGCCCTGAAATGCAAATCTCAGGAACGGACGAAAGCTCTTCGCAATGGGAATGCGAAAATAGGCAGCTTTTAGATCTATTGATGCTGTCCACATTCCCTTCCTCAATCCTGCTAACACCGTTCTTACAGTTTCCATTTTGAAACTTGGTGTGAGGATAAACCTGTTGAGAGGTTTGAGGTTGAAGATTGGTCTCCATCCTCCAGTGCTTTTTGTCACTAGGAACATGGTTGAATAACACCCGGGACATTTTTGTGCAGGTTGAATTGCATGTTTTAGTATGAGACGTTGAATTTCTTCCTCTATACACAACCGTTGATCTGGATCTCTTGGATTTTGAGTCCAGATCGGAACCAGAGAAAGGCGCGATGGCTGGTTTGAAATCCAGTCTGGATGGTAACTGACTGAAAGCCATCGCAAGACTGAGCGGTCCAGAGTAACCCGCTCCCACTCTTGCATGTGGAAGGCCAGGCGGCCTCCCACGGGTGCAACTAAGGATTGAGGTGGACCCAAGAAGTGCAAGAGAAGCCCTGTCTCTGATGGCTGTCCTAGCAGCACTGGTGTGGTCTCTGTGAGAACCGACCCATCAGGTTCAGCTCCCACGACCCGAACCCCACGCTCCTCTACCAGCGCCACGTGCGCCTCAGTACGCGGGCTGTCTGGCGGGTTGCGCCGGAGGACCCTGCACTCCCCCCTAGCTGGCTTACGCTGGCGTTGCTGTGGCCGATGCTGCATAGGTGGCTGGCCTCTGACAAGGCCCTGCGGAGCACCTTAATCTGCTCTCGCAGCACCCTCTGGTTGTTCAGCAGGTTTACGGTTTGTTGGAGGTGCAGGCATCCTTCACCTCCAAACAACCCTGGACCTGCCATCAGCGTCCGAAGAAGCTGAGTGTACAGATCCTGCGAGGGGCACAAATTGTCAAGGGCAAATGTGCACCTCGCCCGTAAACTCCTGGTTATGGATCTCATCATGCAGTCCAGAACCAGGTTAATGCCGTCCTGGATGGGTCTCTGGACTGAAAGAGAAGCTTGGTGGGCCACGGATGCTGCTACTAGCCCCTGTAGCAGCAGGGAAACGTGTGAGAGCTGAGATGGCGCCTCTCGTACTTTCTTCGATGTCCCGAAGCGCGGAATTTGCCTTGCAAAGGACGCTAGTGCAGAAGGGTCCCATGTCAGAATGGGACCCAAGCCTTGTGTCTTCGCCCAAAGCCGCACGGTCATCCGTGCAGGGCTTTGGGACGATGCCATACTTCTGATACAGATCAGAACTGATACGGCAGCGCCGTGCCACCTCGCAACGGGCCTTCGCAAGGCGTCCCTTCGGCTGATATCTTCGCTGCGGCAGAGATGGCATGGTGCTCGTCACCGGCTTCCCTCCCAACCACGGGCGTTGGTCCTGCTGGGAAGCCGGTGGATCCACCTGGAGTTCCGGCTTGATGCTAATCAGCCATTGGCAAGCATCCAGCCAGTCCTCCTCAGTGGTCACCTATGAATATTCGACAAGCCTGGGGCCTTCGTCGTCCTCAACCACATTCACTGGTGGGGTAATCGCCGGAGCTGAAGTAACTCCTGGATAGCCAGGGAAGCCATACGGACCTGCAAGGGCAGGCATAGCTTGCGCCGTGGCTATACCAGGAGCTGGACCCACGGTGTCATGGGGGGGCTAAATGCATGACACCATAGTCCGGGCCTTCCTCGCAGTAACTCTCGGCAAGCCGAGGGATACGGTATGGATGGCCATCAGCTCCTAGCCAGCCTAGCCATTGAGCCCTGAAACCTACTCCCGAAGAAGCAGTTCCATGGAAAAGGTCATCCATGGGCCCCTATGGGGGCCAATGGGTATCCATTTCCGTGGCCATCGGCTCATCGGTAGACTATAACAGTGTTCTCTTCTTACTGCCCAGAAAGATTAGATGCTAAGCTTGAAAAAGGATTAAACTCGGCCTGGGCAGGAGGGATATTGCGTGAGGCGCTAATTAAGGGTAGCGCCTTAGGCTGCTCTAGAGCATTCGATAAGCGAATGCCCGAGGCTATGGCTTTCATTCCCGGGTCGACGGGCGAGGCAAGCCTCAGCGCCGGACTAACGGGAGCCGTCTCTGGGTCTATAACGAAAACTGGTTTGCTAAGAGAACCAGACCCAGAGACGGGAACACTGTCCCAGAGCAAATCAGGAAGACAATGACGAACTTGAACCGGGAAGCAAGCTGCGAAGCAACTCTGGGACAAGATCCGTGATTGTCTTCTTCATTTCTCCCATCATCTCAACACGGAAGGCATCCATGTCTGGCATGGATGCCTTCCTCTTCTTATCACACTCTTTTTCCAGGCACCTCTTCTCGTCTGCCACCCGGTCCTTCACCTGCTGACTTAAAAAGTCAGTCATAACCTCCACCGCCATGACTCACACACATGGCAATTTAGAAGGGGGCCGCATTTACTGCACCTAGTGCAGTTATGGGGGAAAAAGTGGGCCTTCACGAAATGGTGGCAGGCAGGGCATTTGTTCTCAATTACCATCTGAAACGACACAAATGGAAACAATTAGTTTTTAGTTATGACGAACCAAAAAACCAATTGCAGAAGGCTAATAAGATCCTATAAGGAAAACTTTGACCATCAGATGAAAGTTAAGACAGGGTCATAGAAAAGACTATGGGCCTGACTGAATGTAAAGAAATCCTAAAAACTTCTTATTCTTCTTAAAGAACACAAGGGAGACATTAGGATTTGAACTTGAATACTTGAGACACGATTTTAGACTCCACACCTCCATACAAAGATTCATTAGTAGTTGAATTTCATAAACTCAATGAACCTACATATATGCAAACCATCAAGAGAGATAAATAACTCAAAACTCAGTCATAGAATTTCCAAATATTTTTAGAAATAAAATGACTGAAAATTGTTCTCTCCATATTAAGCCTCAGAAGACAATTCCTGAAGAATGAGTGAAGTCTGATGAACAACAGGAATACCTGATCCTGAATCCAAAACCCTGTGGTGGGGGAGAATGTGGAAAAATTACTTCTTATGGTAATAATTCCCTCTGCAAACTCATACTAAATTATCTGGACCCAGAAACCAAGTATAGATATTGTTCAAATAAAGGATACACTTCAGAAATAGGCTCAGGTGTCTGAAAATACAAAGCACAACATGCGTTAGCTAATACATAGGCCTCACCCAAAAAGAGCTAGCCTAATAAAGATGTATCCACGAGTTAGCGCGAATCCTGGAAACACCATCCGAGTCAACACACAAATTATTTATCAATAAATTTACTAAAGTACACCTGATGGCTAGGACTGGGCACATCCTCCGGCGACTTGGCAGCGTCAGACATACTAAGAATAGTCAAAATCAAGTTGCAGAACAACTTAAAGCTTCAAAAAGATCGAAAGCAAAAGCAAGGCTAGAAAGTGTGTTGCAATGGCAGGTCAATATTTTAGAAAGAGGATGAGACAGCTCCACACGTGCGCGAGTTTAGGCCGCACATCCGCTGGTCTGCAAGTTGAGTAACCTGCCCAGTGGGGGCGGTTTCTTTTTAATTCTGAGTATTACTGAAGCTAGGCCGATATTTAGGAAATATCATAGCGTATCAGGGTGGTAAGTATACTCTTGAAGTGAAAGAAGAGCCAATATATACTAACAGTAAAGTTTTCAAAAATACATTTCTTCAAATATAAAACAATGTCTATTTCCTAAATCACACACTGAGTTGAGCGTAAATAAAACGAACCAATATTCATGACCTAGCCTTACCCCTGAACTTGGAAGCTTGAAGATTTCTGGAACAGACAGAGGTAAGAAACCAATATTAATATGACCTGCCCAGGTCAGATAACATAACACGTCTGGAAGGAGGCGAACATATGCTATCCGAGACATTCCACGACAAACAAAACATGATTCACATTTCTCAACTGTCAGCCATTCCTAAAAAAATAGATAACATGTAATGAGAATTTCCCTCTAATTTATAAATAAATGTTAGACTTATTCAATATCTCTACTGTGATTTAAAAACGTACGTATGACAAAAATATATAAAAAACTTAAATTTATTTAGGATGAACATTTTGCCACTGTAATACATATTTATTACTTTCACTAGAAACATTTTGTGCCCACCACAGCTTCTCATTAAAAACACATCCTGAAAATGCTGTGTGAGACTGTAATCACAGAGAATACAGAACATCAATGGACCTTTTGACTTTTAACTATGCCCCACCAATCTCAATCTAAGCTCCACCCACACTACGTTCGTGTTGGGGTGTTGGGATCGATAGATCACTGAACGCCTTGACTAACAATTTCTAGAAAATTATACATGTAAGCTGTTGAATATTTTGAAACTAATTTGACTGGGTATGTTGCTGCCTATGTATGTATGATTATTGTATTCCGCGGCTGTAGTAGTAGAAACATCCTACAGCTGCAATCAATCCTTCTTCGCTTTTGCCCACTGTGTCTTGTCCTCAGCCAAAATCCTTAGCTTCCTCAGATCCATTCTTGACTTGAGTGTACCGAGTCCTGCTTTGTTGAGGTCACCTCGTAGCACACTTAGCAGATTTATGCAATGACATCCTCTCCTGGCTTTGTATTTACTGGCTCTGAGTAGGTTGAATTCCAAGGCTCTCTGTGCTGGTGTGTCTTCCTGCATCATTAACACATGGCCAAACATGGACCATCTTTGCTGGGCGACTTTTACAGACAGCGGCGTCGTATTACACATCTTGTATAGTGCATCGTTGGAAATTATGCTCTCTGGCCATCGGTGTCCAGTGATGGTGCATAGGTGTTTGCAGTGGCAGGCATCACATTTGTCTAGAGCTGCCTTTGGAGCTGCCCAGCTGTTACAGTTATACATCATCAAGGATACGCAGGTTGCATTGTATAAACGTAGTCTTTTTACCAAGGGTATCTTTGATCTACGAATCCATAGCTTCCAGAAGGACTAGAAAGCTATGTTCCCCATGAAGCAGTGTGCAGCAATGTCAGCAGTACTGCAAAGCAGTGAGCCCAGGATTTTACTTTTCCCCCATGGTTCGCCGCAATGGAGTGGGTTGTCATTTTCTTTAGTTTCATGCTTTGTAGATAAGTATATGTGGGTGAACTATGTTTTGGATTGATTCATAAAGAGATTCTCAATTTTTAGTTTGCTTGCAGCTATTGGGAGAAGTTCATCAAGCGGTTTCTTTTCGTTTTGCTGCCTATAGGATCTGTTAAACTACTATTCCATAAGCAGCAACAGCGCCCAGTCAAATTCATTTCAAAATATTCAAAATATCTTGACACTATGTTTATTAAATAGTAGACATACAATCCATACAACGTGTTGGACTAGTAAGAGTTAAAGACGGGCCAAATAGAATCATTTATGGCATAATGATTATGACGTCGGCATACATGTCACTTAGTTGGTTATGAAGTCATATGATGTCATATGTTCGATGAATAAACATGGAAAGGTCCATCGGGTATCTTAGAGACAGTTGGAATGCCAAGCGGTACTAATTCGGTCTGAACAATTATACAGTGGATGGGGGAATATGACTGGGCTCGCACACACATCTTCATAACAGTCTCATTGCTGCAAAACACAAGGAAATAAATTCAATGGGCAATAACTCTGGATATGCTGAATATTTTAAAAACAATTTGACTGAACAGCTTTCTGTCAAATTGTTTTCAAAAAAGTCAGCATATCCTGAGTTAAATCCTATGGAAATGTAGTCTGCTGTACAGTTAACTCTATTACACGTACTATGTCTCACAAGGAATCAGTACATGTAATTGACTTAGAAACAAAGAGGCCTAATAGAACCCATGAATATAGTGTACATGTACATGTATATGCAAGGCTCAGGACTAAGGATATAGACTGAATGATTTTCTCATATGTCAATATATTGCAATGTGGTTAAATATCACAGTTTTTACGATGTTAAACTAAATAATGGAAAAAATAGCCAAGCGTCATATAATTAGGCAGCAACATCTTCACGTTAAAACAATTAAAAAATATTTTCTAATTAGATGCTGGTTGCCACTGTAAATTACATGTATATAAATGTGCATGCGTTCTGACACACATCACTATACCCACCAAGAGTGCTTCTAATATTGGAAAAAACAATATATCGATATATATCACAATACGCTTGCATTGGATTATAATCTAGAGCAATATCGAGCACAACAGTTATTTAGGATACAAACCATTACTACAGGTAGCTGACCACGATTTGGTCAAATCCAGAAATCGCATTAACTACATGTACTGTACATGTATCATAAGATTCCTATTATCCTGGATCTAACAAGCTAGCATTAACTTCAAACACTACTATAAAGACTGCAGCCATCATTATCTCATTGCAAATCCATGCAAACACCAACCTTTGTATTCCGCGACCATAAAGCAACGGATAAATTCCGTACTGCTAAATAGACAAAGGTGATTTTCGTGAGACTAGAGAACACGACCTCCTCCTCTTCCTCCATGAGTGATGGGTGGAAACTCCGCGCCTGTGGGGCGACTTTTGGATTAATGAATGGCTGGACATACGGACTGAGATGAATGTCTGAAGGTGAATAAAACATAACAGTCATTAACCCCTCATGTGTAATCCCAAACATTTGAAGGTTAAGTCAGCCAGAATGGCCTCTACAGTGGCCTTGAGGAATCATCATTGGCAGGCCAATATAAGGAGATTTTTAACTACTAGAATGACTGGCTGAATACATGAATCAGTCACTCCACTCCTAAACTTTATTTTCACTAATCACTATGACTTGGTTGTCAAGCCAACCAAAACGGCCTATGACAAATACCCCTTCGCAGGACAGAAAGCTATTTTTGCGAATTCCAGTGATAAACTTCTTTTAGCCTGCTCACGGACATTCACTCAGAAGGAATTTGAAGATTAAAGGGTTAATTGATACAAGTTGCCTTTTGAGGATTTTGAGGCATTGTTGACACAAGAGGGGTTAAAGTATCTATAGACTATAATCCAGGTCAAAATACAATACAGCTCAGAAATAAGCTCAAAACAAAATACACAATGTACAAGAACGCTAAAGTGTGATATGTCTCATCCCTGATATTATTGACCACTGGATACATATTTTGATACTTAAAAGGCAAACTACTTGCATAATCATTATAATTATGAACTAAAGAGGGACATGGACACGGTGAGAGAATTTTGGTAATGTCCATACACTGACTCCTATGATCGTATATTTTGTAATTCTTTGGAGTCCTCATTGCGTATAAAACCGAACAATTATCAATTAAAAACTGTTAAAATCTAAATTGATGATCGGCAATATGCTAATTGTAAGGGAATTGAGTTACATGTAGATTTTTCATATTTTATCTAAAAGAAGTTAAGTATTAGGATCTGTTAAACTATTGTTCCATTTACACGGTTTCCAAAACACTGAAAACAACAGGCCCAATTGGGCCTGTGTCACTCACCTGGAGCACCATCAATTTTTGTCAAAATTGTTGGTGTGTGGTTTAGTAGTCGTTTAAACGAGTTTGTGGACAAGTGCAATATGGCCGCCAAACATGCTACATTTTGATTGGCCCACGGCGCCCAGGTTTTTTTTGGCGGATCAACTTCCCTTGAACAAACTTTAATGGCCCTTAGTCCTTAATCATACCACCCAAATTTCGGCCCGAGCCCTTCAGCGGTTCTGGAAGTCGTTTTCCGTAAAACTAGGTCACCCAAGATGGTCGCCGAACCATTTGGTCAAGCAAGTCCTCGTGAAGAAACTTGGCTTACCTCTTGGCCTAGATGAACATTCCCCAAGCGGTTTCGGAGAAAATTTTTAGACATTTCCTAAAATCGGCGGAAATCCAAAATGGCCACCGGGTAAATTGGCCGATCGGGTTCATTTGAACAAACTTGGATCCCTAATGCCCTAAGGATGCTTCGTGCCAAACATAATTGAAATCGGCTTAGCAGTTCTCGAGAAGGCATTTTAAATTTCCCATTGCTTTAGCATGGGAGTTTTTGACGAGAAAATTATCCAAGATGGCCTCAAACTGTTTATCCGACAATTTCAAAAATTGGAAATTTGAGCTCAGAATACCCAAAAACATATAGAACCAATTTTGGCCTCAAAATCCATCAAATAAAAAAATCCAATATGGCCGCCAAACAGGCTACATTTTGATTGGCCCACGGCGGCCATGTTTTTTGACGGAGCAACTTCCCTTGAACAAACTTTAATGGCACTTAGTCCCTGATCATATCTCCCAAATTTCGGCCTGATCCCTTCAGCAGTTCTGGAGAAGTCGTTTTTGGGAAAACTAGGTCATTCAAGATGGCCACCGAACCGTTCTGTCAATCAAGTTGTCTTGAGCAAACTTGGCTTTCATCTTTCCCTAGATGAGGTTTAATAAGTTTTGAATCGATTCCCCAAGCGATTTCGGAGAAAAAGATTTTTAAAGACATTTCCTGAAATCGGCCAAAATTCAAGATGGCCGCCAGCCAAATTAGCCGATCGGCTTCATTTGACCAAACTTGGATCCCTATGCCCTAAGGATGCTTCCTGCTAAATATAATTGAAATCGGCCCAGTGGTTCTCCAGAAAAAGACATTTTAAATTTCCCATTGCTTTAGTATGGGCACATTTGGCGGGAAAATAATCCAAGATGACTGCCAAACCATTTATCCGAAAGTGTCAAAAACAGCAAATTTGAGCTCAGAATACCCAAAACCATATATTGAACCAATTTCGGCCTCAAAATCCATCAAATAAAAGAATCCAATATGGCCACCAAACACGCTACATTTTGATTGGCCAACGGCGGCCATGTTTTTTGACGGATCAACTTCCCTTGAACAAACTTGAATGGCCCTCAGTCCCTGATCATATCTCCCAAATCTTGGCCTGATCTCTTCAGCGGTTCTGGAGAACAAGTCGTTTTTGGGAAAGCTAGGTCATCCAAGATGGCCACCGAACCATTTGGCAATCAAGTCTTCTTGAACAAACTTGGCTTACCTCTTTCCCTAGATGATGTTTCTTGTGTTTTGAATCGATTCCTCAAGTGGTTTCGGAGAAGATTTTTAAAGACGTTTCGCAAAAATCGGCCGAAATCCAAGATGGGCGCTGGCCAAATTGGCCGAGTGGCTCCATTTGAACAAACTTAGATCCCTATGCCCTAAGGATGCTTCCTGCCAAATATAATTGAAATCGGCCGTGGTTCTTGAGAAGTCGTTTAAAGGAAAAGTTGATGGACGGAAGGATGGACAATGGACGGATGGACACACGACGGACGGTTACCACGGCATAAGCTCACTTGACCTTTCAGGCCAGGTGAGCTAAAAACAGGAGAAATTCCTCACAAATCAAAATGGTAATGATGGGGAATGCATACATATATAGCATAGAGCATGTCTGTCAAGTTTCCTTGATATCCAATGATCCATTGTTGTAAAACAAGGCAATTAAAAATTTTAATGTAAATTTATGAAAAACTGTGAAATATCCCAAAGGTCCCAAAGTCCAAAACCATGGGAAAAAACATGAGAAATTCACAGAAAATCTGCTTAGTAATGCTGAGGCTTGCATCCATGCATTGGATAGAACCAGTCAGTAAAGTTTCATTAAAATCTGACGTTGATTAATAAGGCCAATGAAAAACTTTAACGCAAATATCATCGAAAATATTATAAGTCCAAAACCATGAAAAAACATGAGAAATTCACCGAAAATCTGTTTAGTAATGATGAAGATCGCATCCCTGCATTGGATAGAACCAATCCTTAAAGTTTCATTGAAATCTGATGGGCCATTTTTGACTAATAAGGCTAATGAAAAACACAAATGACCCGACGACGAAAAACTTTAACGCAAAACTCATCCAAAATATGTCGAAAACTGCGAAAAAACCATGAGAAATTCCTCGAAAATCTGCTTAGTAATGATGAAGATAGTATACAGACAAGGGATCGAACTAGTTGGTAAAGTTTCATCAAAATCTGATGATCCATTGTTGAATAATAAGGATACTGAATCAAAAAAGCATCCGCTTTTGTTTCTACGAGAATTCTTAATACTTACTAGATGTACTATTATGATAATGCCTATTATCTAGTCTAGCTCAAAATAAACAATTAAAAACTCTGCACTCTCCTGGTCCTGCTCATACTGTGTCCGGGAATTACCATAGCTGCAGGTACCGAGTCAATTCCCAATCACAGTCAGATTCATCTTATATTTGCCTTGACAAACAGCGAAAGCAGCTCAGCCTCACCTCAGCGGGGCGGCTGAGGGAGGGCCATAGTACATCTGGTAAGTATTAAGAAGTCTCGTAGAAACAAAAGCGGATGCTTTTTTGATTCTACTTCGAATAACTTACCAGATGTACTATTATGATAAACTCCGGATTTCGACAGCCAAGAAATACCGGTGGGAGGAGGTGAGGCTCGAACCAGCACTCATCTACCATCCGACAGAGAAGGTTGTGAAGAGATTAGAACTCTGGCATACGCTTGGGTTCTGCCATCTGACTCATAGAGTGCTAAACTTCCATGGTCTAGACCGCGCTCCCCACCACCCCCCCCTCATTTGTCCGCACAAGTTCCAGAGGGCTGTCAGAACGGAGAGCAACACCCACCAGACCCGTGTCAGCCCCAAGTCTCAGCTAGGGCAGTCCAGTAGAGTGCAAAGAAGCTACTACAACTTCTAAATTTTGAAAAAGATTATCAGTATATCGAATAGATTTTCAAATTGGAATGAGTCTAATGTCTGTTAAAACAATAAGATGTTCTTGTCCAGACTATTTACTTAGAGAGTCTGATATTTCGACTATAAGTAAACTTAAAATTAGTCACTTAATTAAGGCAAACACTCACCATTTTGGAGTGCTTGGTATTTCTTGTTCATCCCAGGAGCTCGGCCCAATCCACGGTCGTTCTCGGGTCATGTGCATGGCCATTGTTCAGTGCAAGTGGTAGAAACTTGTGAAGTGTGCGAAATAGTGGTCGGATGTGGCTTTAGTTCAGATTTGATAAATTGGCGACAGCTACCAGATTAAGTGCGCTGGAGATGTCGCGAAGGTAGAAATCAGTAAATGACAACTCGGCATGCCATTGTGCTACAGACATCACCTCCTCTAAAGAGACAACCTTATAAAGGGCCGTTGATGCTGCTAGTGCTCAGACCTGATGGCCATTCGCACGATCAATCTGCTTTCCTGTAGCGATTTTGTGCAACATCTGAATAGCATCGACTACCCAACGAGAAATGGTATCTTTCGAGTCGCACAAATGATGAGCTTTGAGACATAACCACAGAAATTTCGGGTCATCTCTCCACTCCTCAGTATGTTTCTTATATATTTTCAGACATCTGACAGGACACCAAGCAGAGGAGTTGGGGTCATGTCTAATTAAACTTGGCAAATTGATCGGCTGTCCTGGATATTTAAGTGACTGATTCTTTGCCAGGAAACAAAGACGTGGAAGTAGTCCTAAACCTTCACCCGTGACGACAAAACGGTCTTGTTCGGCAGAAAGCGCATGTATTTCGCTTCTCCTTGTTGCCGACGCTGCTACAACAAAGAAAACTGATTTAATAGTTCACAGTTTAATATCTATAGATCTAATTGGTTCAAAGGGAACATGCCCTAAAACCTGTAGAACAAGAGATAGATTCCATGCTGGGATAGGAATTGGCTGTCTAGGTCGCAGATTGCTCATTCCTTTAACAACTTCATTTAAAGTGTAATTCTCCACTCCTTCAATGGCCAGCAAATTTGTTGATTCTATAATTATGTCTTGGTGGTTGACCCTCTTCTGGCTGAAGCAACAAACTTCGCTGCTTGCTCAGAAAAGCCACCCTTAATTGCACACTGCTTGATAACATCCATGCAGTCAATTTGAACATTTCCAGTCTGTCATGGAAATACAGGCCTTTGTTCTGAGAGATTATATCTCTTCTGTCTGGAAGAGGGATTGGATTGCAGACCATAAGGTCCAGCAGATCTGTAAACCATGATCGGCCTGGCCAATAAGGGCCGATCAGCAGTACTTGGCACATACCCTCTCTTATCTTTGCCAGACCTTTTGGGATGAGTATCGTTGGAGGATACGCATACGCATACATTCCCTTCCAACTTATAGCCAGTGCGTCTACTGATAAAGCTAGCGGGTCCGGGATCGGTGACACATATGTGACCATCTTTCCGTTCTGTTTTATCACAAACAGGTCCCCATTTGGCTTGCCCCAATGTTTGAATAGAACCTCCGCTACCGATTGGTTGAGCTGCCACTCCGTCGGATGACAAACCGTCCTTCGACTGAGAGCATCTGCTAAGATGTTCAGTCTTCCTGGAATGTGTGCTGCCCGAAGAATAACATTCCTCTCTTGGCACCACAGCCGAAGGTTCCAAATCATCATACACAACTCTGGTGATCTCATCCCGCCTTGGCGGTTCAAATAAGACACCACTGTTGATTTGTCTGTCCCTACTAGGACAATCTTGTCTCTGATTAAGTTCTCGAATTCTCGAAGTGCTAATGCTACTGCTAATAATTCGAGAACATTGATATGTTTCTGCGCATTGGTCCGCTCCCATTCCCCACACTGACTGATCGTCCAATACCGCTCCCCAACCTGTCGTTGATGCATCTGTGAAGATGGACATCTGTGGTTGAGGAGGTTGTAAAGGAACACCTCGCAGGAGATTCTGTTCTGATAACCACCGCTGAAGGTGGAATATCAATGGTTCTTTTACTGGAATTCTCAGAATAACATTAGATACATCTGAATCGGCCTGCGCCCGAGTGCCGCATAAGGAACCACTTTCTCCAGAGACACTAGTAAACCCAGTATCCTGAGAAATTGGCGCAGCGTCAGAAAAGCTCCTAGAGAAACTAACTCCAGTACTGCAATCAAACTCTTGACTCTGCTCTCTGCCGGAAAAGCTATGCCGTCCCTGAGGTTGAAAAATATTCCCAGATAAACAAACTCCTGGGATGGATTCTGATTTCTCTAGATTCACAATCCATCCTAGGTCCTTTAGCAAGGCTAGGACTACCTGAAGATTGTTGCGTAGAGTGATTGGATTCCCCGCCTTCAGCAGCCAGTCGTTTATGTAAGTATGAACAGCTATGTTTCTCATGCGAAGATAAGGAGTCATGGCGAGAACCAATTTGGTGACGACCCTCGGTGCTGTGGTCAGCCCGAATGGAAGTGCATTGAACTCCCATGCATTGTCTTGGAATGCAAAGCGAAGGTATTTCTGAAAAGGAATTGACATTGGAATATGAAAATATGCATCCTTCAGATCTAACGACACTGCCCACATGCCTTTTCTCAGCCCTGTCATCACCGCTGCTACAGCCTCCATCCCATTTCGAGAAAGAAAAAATTTGTTCAACGGTTTAGAATGGGAGTTGGTCTCCAACCTCCGGTACGTTTTGGAACAAGGAACATCATCGAATAGAAGCCTAGGGAGGACTGATTGCGGACTAGATGAATCGCTTTCTTCCGCTGAAGAGCTTCGATTTCTGAGCAAATGGTATCTAGACGATCGGATTCCCTTGGAACGGGAGTCCACACTGGAGTCGATGTTAACGGAACTAACGATTGACGGATGAGCCATTCCGGTTCGTAGCCGTTTCTTAACCACTGACAGACTAAACAATCTCGCACGACCCGTTCCCATTGTCTTGAGAACAGTTGAAGTCTGCCTCTGGCGGTAGGAATCTGCAGACAGTTGGCGGTCGATGTTGCACGATAAGACGCTAAATCGCTTGGGTGAAGATTCTCGACTCCCTTCGTTCCTGACATCACCGGAACTGATTCCGCCGGAAACCCGTCAGGACCGACCTCCATGGCTGCCCCGCGGTTTCTTGGAGTATGACGGTCCAGGACAACCGCCACGACTATCTTTATGATAACCGCCGCGACCCGAACTGCCACCCTTCCTGTCCTCCTCATACAGCCTCTTATTAGAGGACTTGTATGAGGACGAACGGCCAGGTCCCTGTGATCCGGATGCCCGATGGGCATCATGGCCAGAAGGACGGAAGGGCAATCTCTGGTGCTGCCTCTGTTGCTCCTGCCAATGCTGCTTGTAGGACTGCTGTGGCTGTGTCCTCTTAGTCGACTTCCACGACTTGCCAACTACTTCCTGCTCTGCGACCATTGACGCGACCTTGGATAAGGCTTGCCATGCTGAGCCACTGAACAAGCCCGGACCAATGAAAGGTGCAGAAGATAACGCAGCCCTCATCTCAGGTCCTGGTTCTACACAATCGAGAACCATTCTCATATGCCCGGCCAATGATCTGGTGATCACCCTGGCCAGGCAATCCTGGGACAAGCGCATGGTGTCCCGGACAACTCTGGGAGCAGCCTCTGGCACTTCCCCACCTTCCGCCACGCAGGTCAGCAGGACGGTATATCTGTGCGAGAGTGCAGCCATGGCTGCCCTCGCCGCATCCTCAATTAGCGTTAACTCATTAAAAAGATCCTTATTGGCCTGGGAAACTAAGGGACGAGAACGACCCTTCGATTTGCCAGCCAACGGCCTATTCAACGCCTCTCGCTCCCCGACGGAAAGACGTGGCACCCGGGCATACTGATGGTAGGCCTGCTCAGGAAAACGGACCCTACTCCTTATCCCCTTCGGGGCCATGGGCAATGAATAGTCTGGTTGAACCAGACGATACGCCGCAACTTCCAACATGTCAGAAGTATGTGTGTCCAAGGGGAGCGTCGGCATGGCCTAAGAGCCACTTGACAGAGCATTAGCCGCTCGCTCTGACATCCGTTCCATCGCCGGATCGCGCCAAGGTCACTGATCCGATGCCAACCCGAGACGTCCGGTCATCCAGTCAAGGACCTGCACCCATTCAGCTTCGGTGAAAAATGAGGACTCGTCCATCAATGGACTACGTTCTCATCTTCCTTCTCACCCTTGGATGAGTAGGTCACCAACGATCCATGCTGAGAACTATGGCCCGATTACTAGCGGCACCAGTGTCCAGCGAATCGCCGGACACGGATTCACCGCAGTCCATCAGCTCCAGCATGGGACCCGAGACTACAGCCGCTATCACTAGGTAGATGACGGAACTCCGAGAGGAGCCGCACCTAATGCCGCCGGGATGCCGCTAGGAACCGCAAAACACGGCTCCAACGACAACGCGGGTTGAGCGAAATCCGGGTGAAAGATGCCCGACGGAATGTCGACATCACCACCCGCCTGGAAAACCTGTACAAAACCCGAAGGAGATCCCTGGGATGTACTTGGTTGAGCTGTTAATGAAATATCTGGCATGCCGGAATCTTCCATAAGCAGATCTTCCTCCTCTGCCGTCGGCTCTTGAGCCAAGGTCGGAGAAGGGACAGGTGCTCGTCCCTCCGCAGAACTAGCCGGACCACCGAAAGGTTGCCCTGCACCAGCCTGCATCTTCGGGATCGTGGACTGCAAAGACTCAAACATTGCCTTAAACTGGGCCACCCATATGCCCAATGCTGAGTCCATCCGCTCTTCAAGTCCCTTTATTGACGCCTGATCCAGCTTGGCCGCCTTGTCCCTCACGATCCTCTCCAAACGCGCACATCGATCATGATCCAACTCTGCCACCAACTCCGATGACCACTTCACGCACACGTCACAAGGACTTCCCACTTTGCACTTCACGCAAGCCACACAGTGATGACCACTGAACTTGCGCTTCATGAACCTGTTACACTTTTGACACAGACTGTCCTGGTTCTTGGTCTTCTGCGAACACAGAGTAAGAATTAAAACGCTGCACATGACATACAATGACGAGCAATACGCACAATTGCCTTGATTGTAAGATAGAATTACTTGGAAACATTAACTTTCTCTTAAATTAATGATAATCAAGCCTTTAGGCAGGAAATATTTGAAACTTTTTAGAGTGAAATTTAATAAACACAACTTGGAAATTAACTAATGTTAATAAAGCCAAGAAATAAATGCCGATCACTACAAACACCCTCAACAATGAAGCGAGAGCTAATGATCGGCATAAAACAGAGTGCATAGACACGCCAAGCCAAAACGAAACGTTAATCATGGGCGCCGCCATCTTGGCTAAGGGCGCATCCATCTTGGAAGGAACCAAGTCGCAAGAGAAATTAACCGAGCACCCGGATAAGATTAAACAGTTAACGAGTACCGGAGCGACTCCAACAATGGCTACCATTTTAGAATAATGTGCCAATTTAAGAAATTTTCAATCAGTCATTACGGCACGAATGTATAAATTCTAGATTGATACAACCTGCCCCTGTGATGACTTTCCTTTTCCTTCCATGATGCCAGCAACGAATAGGCAAGAGCACGCGTAAATCCGAAAATTTGAGCAAATTTTAAACTAGAAAAAACATGCGACTTTCCAAGTCAGCAAAATAAGCGAATCTGACTGTGATTGGGAATTGACTCGGTACCTGCGGCTATGGTAATTCCAGGACACAGTATGGGCAGGACCAGGAGAGTGCAGAGTTTTTAATTGTTTATTTTGAGCTAGACTAGATAATAGGTATTATCATAATAGTACATCTGGTAAGTATTATTCGAAGTAGAAAACCGTAACGCAAATATCCACCAAAATATCCACGGAAGATTTGCTTAGTAATGATGAAGATTGCACCCCTGCATTGGACAGAACCAGTCTGTAAAGTTTCATTGAAATTTGATGGGCCATTCTTGACTAATAAGTCTAATGAAAAACTTTAACACAAAAATCATCGCAAATATTCTAAGTCCAAAAACGCGAAAAAAACATGAGAAATTCCCCGAAAATCTGCTTAGTAATGATGAAGATCGCACCCCTGCATTGGATAGAACCAGTCTGTAAATTTTCATTGAAATCTGGTGGGGCATTCTTGACTAATAAGGCTAATGAAAAACTTTAACACAAATGGCACGCCGATGCCGCCGATGATGCGGGAATTTGTAGTCCCTATGTCTCACATTTCCCTTCGGGGCCAGACAAAAACATAATGTTGAATATTTGTAATATAATGGGATTGGAAGACATTTCTTCCTAGTCCAAATTCCAGCCTAGTCAGTGTTCATGTGTAGTCCAGGAAGACCATTTTTGAAAATGTACTACTGAAATGTGGTAAATTTTCAAAAATAGTCTTCTCTTGGCCTGCACATGGACATTCCTCAATACCATTGCAGAGGCTGTTTTTGCATGACTTGGCCATTAAAGGGTTAAGTTGATGCAAGAGGGGTTAAAGTCTTAAACCTCATAGGACAGAAACAACAGATTACAACAGATTTGTCATGATATAATGAATATTCTGTTAATTATTTTGAAATTAGTTCCGACTTGGAGCTGTTGCCGCCTAGCAACATGTTCCGGTTAAATTCGCGTCAAAATATTCAACAGCTAACTGCCTGCATAACAGTCTTGTTATTGAATTGAGACGCTGAGATTTCATGGGATAATAAACGAAATCACGTATTTCTTTTTTCACGAGAGAGTTGATACTTACCTCCCTAATACTCTTTGATATTGCTAAATATCGGCTTTCACTCAATAAAACAGATTAAAAAAAAAGTAAGGTGCCCCTAATGGGCAGGTAGTCAGAAGTCAATCAGGCGGATGCCAGCCCCACCACCGTGCATGCGCTGACTAGTACTTCCTCTGACTAATTTATTGGCTGACACTATGCAACTTTACAAAAGCCTGAAGACCGAGCCTCTGTGGGGCGGAGAGGCCGGGTCCGTGTAAGGGAGGTAAGTATCAACTCTCGCGAAAAAAGAAATTCGTGATTTCGTTTATTTCACTTCAAGTGTATACTTATCTCCCTAATACTCTTTGATATTGCCAGAATTTGTCAGTGAATTCAGCGGGAGGGAGGCGAGGTCGAAAGACCAGCTCTTCCCTATGCGCTTTTCTGCGTTTAAGACACTTAAACTTCTGAAATTGCGTGGAAACACAATCAGGAAAGATTTGAACATCGGCTAACACAACCGATGGCTGAGAGATGACCATATGTCATATGCGCTTCCCCCCCCCCCTTCTCTTCTTGGAAGGAAGACTGAATGACATCAATGTCCCATACGCTCTCTACATACAAGTGCCATGTACTATAGGACATTAAACGAAAAGGCTTTATTTTCATATACTCTCAATAATGAACAACATAAAACACGTACCATCACCATATTAATAACGAAGGGTCACGTGACATTACAAATAACCATGGACAACACATGCACAAGACTGACCTTGTGGAAGATTGCTGCTGTCATCATCTCCCCATTGGTGAAGATTGATGCAGCCCAAAAGTGGATGTTTCAATTAATTAAATGTGAAATATATAAAAAATGAGGATAACTCATCAAAATATGTACACCTAGATTAGCATTTCAAAATCCATAAGGCGAGAGGATTCGAGGTGTCATGGAGATAATGGTCGGTGAAACTTGACTCACAGTGCTACTGAGCAACTGACATAATGTCATCCACAGGGACCCCATTAAATAGGGCAGTGGAAGCCACTACGCCCCTGACACTGTGAGCCTTGGCCATATCAACTTGTTTACCTGTGGCAGATTTATGGCAAAATTGAATACACTCCACAATCCACCTGGAAATGGTGTCCTTTGACCCCAAAGTCAAAAAAAAAAAATGGCCCTGCCATGGGGTTCAATATATGACAACCATAACGCTGTTGGGTCCGTCCGCCATTCCTGGGTACGTTGTTTGTACCGAAGTAATGCTCAGACTGGACACCATAGTCTTGAATCAGGATCATACCTAGTCAAAGCTGGTAAAATTATAGGCTGACCTGGATATTTCAAAGACTGGTTTTTAGCCATGAAATTTATCCTAGGTAGAAGCCTAAGGCTTCCCCTGTGACCACAAAATGGTCTGCCGGCTGATAAGGGATGAATCTCACTTCTACGCCTAGCCGAGGCCGCAGCAATTAAAAATAGTTTTAAGCGTCAACATTTTCATAGAGCATAGTGGTTCAAAAGGCTTATCAGCTAGCACCTGAAGCACTAGTGATAAACTCCAAGATGGAATCACTGGGGGATTCCTTGGTCTTAGATTGCCCATGCCTTTGATTAAAGTATTTAATGTATTTACTTCATCACTTCCCCTATTAGTCAAGCAAGGGCTAACTGTCATTAAAGCTGACTTATAGCCAGCAATAGAGTTAGGCTTGAGCCTATAGGCATCATACAGGTGACAGATGAAATCGGCTACTACCTGAATAGATGAATCCATTGGATTAATACATCTTTTTGAGCACCAATCTGCAAATCTGTTGATTTTATAATTATATGTTGGAGGTTGACCCCCTTCTAGCTTTTGCCATGAACATGGCTGCTTGCTCAGAAAAGCCCTCCTTAATTCTAGATTCCTTGACAACATCCACGCAGTCAATTGGAACATTGACAGATTTTTGTGAATGTTCTTGCCCTGGAAGATAATATTGTCCATCAGAGGCAGAGGAACCGGATTGCAGACCAGAAGGTCGAGCAGATCCATATACCATGATCGGCTTGGCCAATTTGGGGCAATCAGAAGCACTTGGCATTCCTCCTGTCTGATTTTCTGATGAATTTTTGGAATCAGGATTGCTGGAGGGAATGCATATGCATACATTCCCCACCCAGCTGATAGCTAACGCATCTGTTGTGATAGCGCTCGGACTTGGAATCGGAGAGACGTACGTCGTCATCTTCGCATTCTTCTTCATTGCGAATAAATCTATGTTGGGTTTCCCCCAGTGGTTGAACACACAATTCGCCACACATTGATTTAGTTGCCATTCCGTAGGTAAAACACTCATCCTTCGGCTCAATGAGTCTGCTAGCAGATTTAACCTTCCGGGAATATGCTTTCAAGGTAATCCTGTGATCCAGGCACCAGCAAAGCAGTTTCCATGTCGTCATACAGAGGTTGGGCGACTTCGTTCTGCCCTGGCAGTTTATGTAAGTCACTACTGTTGAGTTGTCTGATCGAATTAGAACACTCTTGGCCTGAACTTTCTGTAAGAAATGTTCCAGGCCCAGGACTACTGCTCGTAATTCCAGTAGATTTATATGTTCTTTTGACTGCTCCAGATTCCAAAGCCCTGATATCGTGGACTCTCCCAGGCAAGCTCCCCACCCCTCCATCGATGAATCTGTATACATCGTTAACTGAGGGTGAGGAGGGGTTAGCATCACCCCTGCCAGGAGATTCTCTGTTTTCAATCACCATTGTAGGTGATGAATTAGAGGCTCCAGCACTGACACGTTTGAATCCAGTGAACCTGTACTCTGGGTTCACTGCGTTATGAGAAATAACTGGATCGGCCGCCTGCGTAAGGCCACCTGAGGAATGACTGGTTCCAGAGAAACCATCAACCCCAGCATTCTCAGGTAAACCCATGCCAGGACATGACAACTGTTGCACACTGGCTGTATTACCGAGATGAGTATCTGTACCCTCTCCTGAGTAGGATAAACATATCCTATCTCCAGATCGAAGAACATTCCCAGGTAAACAAACTTCTGGGATGGAGTCAGCTCTGATCTTTGAAAATCGATTATCCAGCCTAAGTCTGTGAGAGTTTTCAAAACTATCTCCAGATTTGCTGATAAACTTTTCTGGTTGTGTGCTTTTAACAGCCAGTCGTCTATGTACGTGTGGACTGCTATGCTTCTCTTGCGGAGGTATGCTGTTATCGCAAGAACCACCCTGGTGAAGACCCGAGGAGCCGTAGAAATTCTGAATGGTAATACCCTGAATTCCCACTGTCTGCCCTGGAATGCGAATCTCAGGAAGCGACGGAAACTCCTCGCTATTGGAATGTGGAAATAAGCATCCTTCAAATCTATTGAAGCTGTCCACATTCCCTTCTCCAACCCTGCCAACACCGATTTCACAGTCTCCATTTTGAAACTGGGTGTGTCTATGAACTTGTTCAATGGCTTGAGGTTGAGAATTGGTCTCCACCCTCCAGTGCTTTTCGTTACCAGGAACACGGTTGAATAGAAGCCCGGGCAATTTTGCGCTGGTTGAATTGCTCCTTTGAGTATGAGGGAATTTATTTTCTCCTCTGTACACAATCGCTGATCTGGATCTCTTGGAATTTGAGTCCAGACTGGCACCAGAGACAGTCGCGATGGCGGGACTGTTATCCAGTCGGGATGATACCCGACTGAAAGCCATCGCAAGACTAAACGGTCCTGAGTCAACCGTTCCCACTCTTGCATGTGGCTGGCCAATCGGCCTCCCACTGGTCCACCTAGGGAGAGAGGTGGACATAAGGAGCACAAGAGTGTCACTGTCTCCTGGTGCAGATGCACTAGGCTAGCTCTTACTGTGCTAATCACCCTATCAGGAACGATTACCACGACCAGATCCTCGCGCACCATGGCCCGCACCACGCACCTCGGTGCGCGGACGGCTGCCTTGCTGGTTGCGCCGGAGGAGCCTGCGACCCCCTCGCCGGTGGCTGAAGCGCGCGTGGCCGTGGCCGGCGTTGCACTGGCGGCTGGCCTCTGACCTGGCAACCGCGACCTCGAGCCTGCAGGGGATGATACGCAGGGGGAGCTGCGCGAACGCGCTCTCTGCGTAGCACTTCAAATTGCTCACGCAATGCCCTCTGGTTATTGACCAGGGTAACCGTCTCCTGGAGATGCTTACATCCCTCACCTCCAAAGAGACCAGGACCTGTCATAGGCGTACGCAGCAGCCTATTAAACAAATCCTGGGACGGGCACAAGTTATCAAGCGCAAACTGCGCCTCACCCGGACACTCCTGGTCACAGACCGGGTTAAACAGTCCAAAGCCAAGTTAATTCCATCTTGGATGGCTCTCTGGACAGTCACCGGACTAGGCTGACGCAAAGCGGATGCCGTTACTACCCCCTGTAACAGCTGTGAGACGTGCGAAAGCGCTGAGATAGATCATCCGCGCTTGGCTTAGGCACTACACCGTATAGCTGATATTGATCAGCTACAATACGGCATCGCTTTGTCACCTCGCGAGGGGCCTTCGCTAAACATCCATGCACCTTGATGGACGTCTCCGCCGCCGTGAACATATGAACAATATGATCAGCTAACGGCAGAGATGGCATAGCGGTAACAGTCGGTTTACCTGCCAGTCACGGGCGCTGCTCCCGTTGACTGGCCGACTGATTCACAGCAAGACCAAGCCTGACGTCGATTAGCCACTGACAAGCGTCAGACCAGTCTTCCTCCGAGGCCACCTGCGAATGCTCTACAAGACGAAGGCCTTCGTCATCCTCCTGAGCAATCACAGGCGTGTATGTGGCTGGAGGAACTGATACGCCTGGCAAGTCAGAGAAAGCATGCGGGCCTGAAAGAACAGGTATGCCAAACTGACTGGCTTGACCAGGAGCAGGCGCCGTGGTATTGCGTTGGGAAAATTTCGCCACACCACGGCCCTGGCAAGCACCTGCTACACCATCGGCAAGCCGAGGTATGCGCCAAAACTGGCCATCAGATCCAGCCCGGCCCACCTGCGACGTGAACGTTACTCCTGCGTGAGTAGTCCCATGGACAATGTACGTCAATGTCCATGGCCACGGCGCCAGAAGGAGAACCCAGCAGATAATCCTCTTCTTCCTGGCCAGAAAGATTAGACTCCAGGTCAGCAAAGAATGCTAACCCGGACTGGCCATGAAAGGTATGATAGGAGGAACTGGTACCTGCAGGGTGCGGATAATCCTGGCCTGATAAGCAGGCACCAGAATCCAGTGACACCTGTCCACGAACAACCAGCGCAGCAAGCCTGCTGCCAGTGTCCTCATAGTGGATATCGCCCTCTCTTAGGCCCACCTCTGAATCATGGATGAAAACTGGTAGGTCCCTAGATAGTACCGATTCAGAGGCGGGTATTATCTGCTCCGGAGAAGATGAAGAGGACAATGAAAGATTTGACCCAGGAAGCATGCCACGAAGCAACTCTGGGACCAAATCCTTAATTGTCCTCTTCATCTCTCACATTATCTCAATACGGAAGGCCTCCATATCCATAGTGGATGAGGCCTTCCACTTACCCTTCTTACCAGAAGCCTCTTTCTTAACTTTCCTCTCCTTCTCTGGAGCCTTCTCCCTGGTCTGCAAAGATAGAAATTCAGACATTAGCTCTACCCCCCCCCCACTTTTTACAGATCTCACATTTAAGTAATGGACCACAAGAGCTGCACTGGTGGCATAAGTCGGGGGGGGGGCGAATCTATCCAAGATAAACCTTCCACATGATGGACAACCACGCCTCTGAAACAAGCCAGAGGACGAGGACAATGAGTATTACAGTTATTGAATTAGAAACTCAAAACCAAATAAACAAGGAGGAAGGGGCCATACAGACACAAGCTAATAATAATAAATCAGCATTGGACAAAGCTTTTACAAGATAGTAAGGCGCAAGGCTGATTATGACATCATAACTTCAAATAAGACGTTAAATCGATCCGAAACAAACATCCAGGTGTAAGGACGAATTGTATTCATATCCAGAACATTCTAACTAAAAAGGATAGTATATATAGACTACACAAACATCAGATAAACAATGATAAAATGGCAGCAGATTTCATAAATATTTTCAAATATAATTGATGTGCCTCATATCATAACTAGAATACCTGAGTCTGTAGCATAGACAAACCATCCGATCTGATGCTCTGGAAGCTCCCCCAACATTATGACCTCTTAACTCTCTCCACCTTATAAGGGGAAGGAAGTGGACCAAGAGGACAAAGTGAGAAGACCTTCATCCGAGGCTTCCAACTCACTGGGCATAGATTTTTGGTTAGATAACCTAACAATGTTAGTAGGAAATGGAACCTTGGTGGAGAGAAAAACAAACCCTCTGATGATGATCTATCCTGTACAATCATAGATAGATACCTGTGGACATAAAAACAAAGAGAGATTAGTATTTCATAGCGCCATTTAGAAATAAACCAGTTTTTTAGGCGCTTATTACAATAAACGCGAGTCCCGGAAACACATTACAACGGGATAAACTCGCTAATATATAATAGAAGTCACCTGATGAAAAGGTCCTGGGCCCTCCTCCGGAGATACTGCACGTTCAGACATCATTCACAGGTAACTAATCCTTGAAAGATTGTTTCTAATTAAGAAAAATCAATCAGAAAACTGAGCAAAAAAGTTGCATGTAACTCTAAGCCAATAAATTAGCAAAGAGGAAGTACTAGTCGGCGCATGTGCGGTGGTGGGGCTGGCATCCGCCTGACTGACTTCTGACTACCTGCCCAGTAGGGGCACCTTACTTTTTTTAAATCTGAGTGTTTTATTGAGTGAAAGCCGATATTTAGCAATATCAAAGAGTATTAGGGAGGTAAGTATACTCTTGAAGTGAAAAGTGCTCATTTCTCATTCGGATCATACCTTTTGTGTTGAGATTTCCAGGGTCAATAGGTGACAGACCAACAAGGTTCAAGTGATAATCTTTGAGTAGAGGGGCTGCGGGAGAATTCTCAGTATATGAGTTAGTCAACACTGTAGAAAACCAGTACAGGCCCTTTGCCACCTCGACTCGCTGTTACAAAAAAATGAAACGCCATGATTATTCAAATATGTAACAAATTAAAGACTATCTATCGAACCGTGTGTCCTTCAAACTGGAAATATCAGTATCCTAATTGATGGGGCCCATCTGTCACTTAAACTTACATGCACGTCTTTAATATGTCACAAGCCAGCTGGTACCCATTTTCCCGGACTTGACTAAAGTTACTGACATGACTCAGACAATTTTATTCAGAAACTAAGGAATTCTATCGTAACCTTTTGAACCTTGTATTTCCAGATTGTTAATTTCAAAATTAACTATACAGTAAGCTGTTGAATATTTTGAAATTAATTTGACAGGACCCTGTTGCTGGCATAGGCAACAGCCTCTTCCAGTTAAATTAGTTTAAAAATATTCAACAAAATAATCAGTAAACTGTAAGGGATATTTCGTGTTTGGTATTTTGGGGTCAAAGGGTTAAAAATCTGTGCTACTCTTAAGGAGTTAAAAAAAGCCAAACTAACTTATGTGATGTAACAAAACTAGGAAAATATAAAGCAATGAATCCATACAAAATGTACAATGTAGGTGTACAACATGTATAACAGGGAGATCAGCATACCTCATCTTCAGGTCTTGAACAATAATCATCCTGGTTCTCTTTCTGAAATAAAGCACGGCATAATTTACATAAGCCTAGGCGTGTGTGATTATTGCTTTAAGCGATCACGATCGAATATTTAATAATAATCGCGATTACTCGATTAATCAGCTTGGGTACAATTTACCAAGACATAACAACAAAGGCATATCAATGACAAAAGCTGCAATGGTGTTTAGAAAAGTCTATTTGCAAGCCAAGATAAAACTATTTTTCAAAATGTATCGCTGGAATGCCTGGCTCGATTCTTGAGCCAGTCATTCCAGTGCTACATTTAAAAAAAATAGTCTTCTCTTCGCCTGAGCAAAATGCCAATTATGCAGCATAAATTATTCATGATTATTCGATTATATAATTTTTAATCACATAAATTCACGATTTAATCACGTAATTGCACACGTCTACATAAGCCCTTTCATACAGCACATTGTTGATAATAAAGCTAACTGTCATAAATGGAGATTAAAGGTTTTAGCATGACGTTAGTCTGACAACAATATAATAAATGCCATGTACAATGTAATAACATGATTCAAATCAGGCACATATATTTAACCTAGTCGTCGTTAACCCTTTAATGGCTAAATTTGATAAAAAAAATTTAAATAATTGCTTATTGAATGTCTATGCGCAGACCCCAGAGAGGACTATTTTAGAAAATTGACGACTGGAAAGACTGGCTCGATTATCGAGCCGCTCATTCCAGTGGTAAATTTTCAAAAATAGTCTTCTCATAGTCTGTAAATGAACATTCCTCAAGGCCACTGTCAAGGCCAGATTTGGCCAACTTCAGCATGAAAGGGTTAAGCAAGCCAAACAGGCCCCTACATTGGTCTTGAATAATGTTCAATTGAAGGCCAAGAGAAGACTATTTTTAAATTTTACCACTGCAATGACTGGCTCTAGTTCTAAAATTTCACAATTAGCCTTCTTTTGGCCTGTAAAGAGACATTCATTAAGGAAATTTTTTAATTTTCTTGGCAAATATTAACTATTAAAGGGTGAAACATTCTTTCTTTATGGCATTATGTACTTTCAACCTACCGGGAATCAAGTTCACAAAAATATATAGGTCTTCATAGATTTTTTTAAGTCAATGTCCAGGATCTTTATGAGCCCTGTACATGTATGTCTCAAGACATTTCCGGTCAGGTTGACCATTTAACACTCAAGCTCACCAACATGATCAAAGATGCTTTTTGCAGGGGTCTTGAGAAATGTTCATTTGCAGAACAAGAAGACTATTTTTGAAAATTTACTACTAGAATGACTGGCTCGATGACCAATTTTTAAAATCATCTCTTGGCATGCTTCGTGTACAAATAAACATTTTCTATGAGAAAATTTTGGTTTTCTTGAATAAATTTGAGGGCTAAAGGGCGGCCATCTGGGGCCAATTTCACAAAGGTGTGCAAGTTACGCCCTGTTACAAATTAGAAAACAAACCAATTAGAATGCTTCATTTGATATTTACACTGTACAAGTTAAGTACCTTTTGTGAAACTGGCCAATGGTATATTTAACCATATATCATAAAACAAATAGCGTTCATGTGAAGAAACACAAGTTAGACATTAATTACCCGGATTCCTAGCAGAGACATTCCACACACATATTGTCTGAGGAAGACTTCTGTCAGCCGCACGTCCCGCGAGAGCTGTCTCCACTTGCCACAACTAGGGCGTGTACATCGTGCCCAGTATGGCAATATCTGCTCCACCATGAAAATACGGACATTTCCTTCTGTTTGAGAGTCGTGTGACCATCTTTTCTTCCATTCCACAAATACACCATTACCTTCCCTGCAATGTGAGATTTGGGTTACTTAACACTCAAGATGGCTAAAACGGTTTCTGTATTTGTCTTGAGAAATTTCCAATTGCGGACCAGACTATTTTTTTAATTCTACCAGTGTAATAACTGGCTCGACAACTGAGCCAGTAATTCCAGTGGTAATATTTAAAAAAATAATCTTTTGATCGGCAAATGGACATTTTCTACGAGAAAATTTTAATTATCTTAAATAAATTTTATTGGTAAACGGCTAAGACCTTATTGGTCAAGAAAATCCACAGTAAATACCCAGTTGCAGGTCAAGAGAAGACTATCTTTGAAGATTTCACTCTGGACATACTGAATAGTTTGAAAACAACATGACTGAAAATTGTTGGTGACTAAGCCACTAACAACATTCAGCAAAATTGTTTACAAAATATTCAGCAGGACCAGGGTTATTTTGCGTTGAAATTATTGTCATGTGCCTTGAGCAGTCAGACAGTTAACTGAGATAATGGGAATATCTCTCTGTGAAAGGATTATAGCAACCATACAGGATAGCAACGACTCAATCGAATTGCTAGAAATACATGTATCTTCAGAATGTGTTACTACATTGAAAATCCTGCTGGTTATTTTGAGAACAATTTGGTTGAAAGTTGTTACATCACCGATTTTCAGTTAAATCGTTTTCAAAACATTAGCTCGTATTTTCTGCTGATTGTTTCGCAAATAATTTGAAGGAAAATTCTTGCTGCTATCACCAGCAACAATTATCAACTTGCTATAAAATTATCTAGGATAGCACGTTTCACCTCTACCATAGAAAATACACAATTAGAATCAAACTACTATACGCTTATTAGACGCTATGAAGGTAGATTCACTCACGTCGGAGGCCAAGAGTACAATGACTAGCATTAGCATTATGGGAATGCTTTTATACCGAGCATTGAGCAGAAGCAAGAACAATAGAATCCCAAATAATGGCGCCTGCAAATATCCCAGCAAAATGGCGGCTCAGAATAAGACAATCGTCACTGAAATTTTCTAAATATTTTCTAATCTTAATGCTTCAAGATAACTTTAACACCAGAGGATGGGGCTGCGCATGTCAAACCAGCAGACATTAGGGCATTTTTAAAAGCTTTCACTGTCTACATAATGGCTCTTTCCAGTTTAACCATCCATCATGTGATGGCATAATCAAATATGTGACACGTAGGATGATATCATAATTAATGATGTCATGAATGACATAGATAAGTACAATGTATTGCTACAGTCAGGAGATCAAAGGCGTATGTGTATTTTGAAAACAATGTTGCTGAAAGCTATTTTCTAGCTTACAGAAACATTGTTTCTAAAATGAATATCAGCTACTGTATTATGACTTGAGTTTAAAAGAAGGAATTTTCATTGACCTGGGGTTTAAAAAACACAGTCACCTTCGATAGAAGAATTCATAGCAGTCATTGCAGTAATGCTCGGCTGGTGAAACGTGATACCACCTGGATGTGTAGCCGCTTCCACAGCACCTGTAATAACAATTTCAGAAATGAAATCAAACGTAATCGTACAAATAACTAAGCATAATCAGCTAAAATTTCATACTTGGTATGTGATACACGGATATGGTGCTAAAACAATTGCAATATAATAATTACAATACAACTTATAATTCAGTATTAACACTGCTGCCTGTAATGGCCGAGGCTGCCCTGCTCACTCCAGACTGTAACGGCCAAGGCCACCATGCTCACTCCCGACTATAACGGCCCAGGCCGCCATGCTCACTCCAGACTGTAACGGCCCAGGCCACACTGCTCACTCAAGACCGTAATGGTCCAGGCCGCCCAGCTCACTCAAGACTGTAACAGCCCAGGCTGCCCTACTCACTCCAGACTGCAACGGCCCAGGCCACCTTGCTCACTCCAGACTGTAATGGCCCAGGCCTCCTTGCTCACTCCAGACTGTAACGGGCCAAGCTACCCTGCTCACTCCAGACTGTAATGGCCCAGGCCACCCTGCTCACTCCAGACTGTAACGGGCCAAGCCACCCTGCTCACTCCAGACTGTAACGGACCAAGCCACCCTGCTCACTCCAGACTGTAATGGCCCAGGCCACCATGCTCACTCCAGACTGTAATGGGCCAAGCCACCATGCTCACTCCAGACTGTAACGGGCCAAGCCACCCTGCTCACTCCAGACTGTAACGGCCCAGGCCACCATGCTCACTCCAGACTGTAATGGGCCAAGCCTCCATGCTCACTCCAGACTGTAATGGGCCAAGCCACCCTGCTCACTCCAAACTGTAACGGCCCAGGCTGCCTTGCTCACTCCAGACTGTAATGGGCCAAGCCACACTGCTCGCTCCAGACTGTAATGGGCCAAGCCACCTTGCTCACTCCAGACTGTAATGGGCCAAGCCACCCTGCTCACTCCAGACTGTAACGGGCCAAGCCACCCTGCTCACTCCAGACCGTAACGGGCCAAGCCACCTTGCTCACTCCAGACTGTAATGGCCCAGGCCACCCTGCTCACTTCAGACTGTAACGGCCCAGGCCACCCTGCTCACGCCAGACTGTAACGGCCCAGGCCACCCTGCTCACTCAAGACTGTAACGGCCCAGGCCGCCCTGCTCACTCCAGACTGTAATGGCCCTGGCCGACCCATAAATTACATTTGTACCAATGGCAATGATAACAAAAAATTTCCTGGAAGAGTGCTCTCTCTTTACCCGCTAGCCGTCTGTTATACAGGCATATTTGTGTGGTGAATACAGTACAAGTATATGCGCTAAAGTTATTCTAAGAAGATTGGCAACATGCCCGCCTGCCAGATGCAGTAATATCACAAAAATCTTATCACAAGGCCTATGGAGATTTAATTTATAATCGCATAGAATTGTTAGATATACCATTGGTAAAGGATGGGGCAGCCTGCAGTGAGCATAGACGTAATTTCATTTATTTCAACAACCAATTTTTTTATGATTTTGAGAAAAAATGTCAAATTTATGGAAAATTTTGAAAATTAACTTACATTGTACAGTAGTCCATACAGAAATTTTCGTAAATATAATTACCCTCAAATTTGTTCAAGAAAATTTTGCAGACCAAAAAGACTATTTTTGAAAATTGGCCACTCGACTGACTGACTCGGTTATCGAGCTAGTCATTCCAGTGACACATTTTCAAAAATTGACTTTTCTTGGTCTGCAAATGGACATTTCTCAAGACCACTGCAGAAGACGGGTTAATGCATGAAAGGGTTAACCCTTTAATGGTAATGGCTATACCGGCCATAACCGCCCACCGCTATGGTCTTGTGGAATGCCCATTTGCAGGGCAAGAGAATGCAGGAAATGTCAATTTCCCTTTCTCCGAGATCTAACAATACTCACCATTCTGTTACTTCTGATATACAGCTGGCCTTGACAGCGGCTCTAGGATTATAGACTTAGAAAGCTTTACCGACTCCTGGGAACCGGGTACCCGGCTCCCCACTGCCGAGTACCCGTTTACCATAGAGCTCATATTGTTTGCATAGCCACCAAACAAGAGAAAACTATGGCTTGCCTCCGTGGGGCTGGGAGGCTGGGTCCGTAACAGAATGGTGAGTATTGTTAGATCTCGGAGAAAGGGAAATTGACATTTCCTGCATTCTCCTTCGATCAATACTCACCATTCTGTTACTTCTGATATACACCAGATTTGATCAGTCACCTGGTGGGAAGGGGCAAGCCATACATGCTAATTTTGCCCCTTGGAGAAAGATTTTAGACTTCAAACTTGACTAACGGAGACCTAAAAGGACCGTCAAGTTCACGGAACCGAATCACATTCGCGTCACAGCCCCCCCCCCTTTTTCCTCCTAAGAAAAGGGAGAGAACTAACGAACATGTATCTCGCCTGAAACACCAATATGCCAAGAGGGTTAACTACTCCCTGCATATCGCTTGTATTAGCCTGGAATGAGCATGAATATATACGATGAATGAACATGATACATATACATAATACAAAAAACTCTCACTTGTTGAATTACCTTATGATAACAGGACTTCAGACGTACCGCCTACAACCATTCACCTGTTCGGCCATCAGTGACACAATCTGGCTGACATCCTCTCGCTTGACCATGCCTGCTTTAGGTTCTTTTCTTACCAAAGTGAAAAAAGGGGAAAAGCAGTGTGGTCACTAACTATCGTTTCAAAACAGCTAAAGCGAGTGGATTGGCTGAGTCTGACACATCCCTCATATAGTAATCCGTAAATGAGGACTCACAGTGCCATTGTGCAACGGCCATGATGTCCTCTAACGGAACACCATTGTAAAGGGCGGTCGAGGCGGCTATTCCTCTAACATCGTGTGCCCTTACGCCCTGCACCTGGTGCCCAGTCGCCATCTCATGAGTAGTTTGAATGCATTCGACCACCCAACGAGAGATAGTATCCATGGATGCGGCGCCATAAGGCTTTTTATGGCAGATCCACAGATGTCTATCGTTCGACCGTAACGAGTCAGTCCGTTTCTTGTACTTAGTCAAAGCACGGACCGGGCACCAGACACTGGCATCACGATCAAACCTGGTTAACTTCGGTATAATGATCGGTTTGCCGGGATATCTCAAAGATTGGTTCTTTGACATAAATTCTGCTCTTGGCAGAAGACGCAGACCTTCTCCAGAAACAATAAATCGGTTCCTCTCTGCCGAAAGCGCATGGATCTCACTGCGCCTTCTAGCTGAGGAAGCTGCCAATAGAAAGACCGCCTTTAGAGTCAAATGCTTTAGACTAGCCGAACGCAACGGTTCGAATGGGTGCTTGGCCAGTACATTAAGCACTAAAGATAGACTCCAGGCTGGAATGACTACCGGTTGTCTCGGTCGGAGATTGCTCATTCCCTTCAACATCACGTTTAACTGGGCCACCTCTGGACTATCCCTGTTGGCTAGACAAGGGATAACTGATGCCAAAGCTGACTTGTATCCAGCAATTGTGACGGGAGCTAGTCCTGTAAAGAACAGCTCACAGAGAAAGTCTGCTATTTGCTGAATAGTGGATTGAAAGGTATCAATACCCTTTTCTTCACACCAGTCTGCAAATCTGTTAACCTTGTTGTTATATGACTTGAAGGTTGACCTCCTTCTCGCAGCCGCGATGAAATCAGCAGCCTGTCGAGAAAAGCCTTCCGACGTGGAACGTTGTTTGACAACATCCACGCAGTCAATTTGAACATTTCGGGACGCTCGTGTAGGAAGCGTCCCTTGGCCTGGGAGATTATGTTCGGAATCTCGGGCAACTGCACAGGATTTTCCACCAGCAGATCTAGAAGATCCGTGAACCACGCCCTGCTCGGCCAATACGGCGCTATTAGCAGGACCAGACACGGTTCCTCCCTGACCTTCACCAATACCTTCGGTAGAAGAATGGTGGGTGGATACGCGTAAGCGTGCATCCCTCTCCAGCTTATCGCCAGAGCGTCTGTATCGACGGCATTTGGATCTGGAATCGGCGAGACATATGTCATGATTTGAGCATTTTCCTTTGTGGCGAACAAGTCCACGTTGGGTTTGCCCCAATGCTCGAAGATCCGTCGTAGAACTGGAGGGTTGAGGGACCATTCTGTTGGCAGGATTCTCTGTCTGCGAGACAAAGCATCCGCCAGAATGTTCAATCGGCCAGGAATATGAGCTGCTTTCAAAACAACCGAGTAATTCCTGCACCATTGAATCAAGTGCCACACCCTGATGCACAGGGTGGGCGACCTGGTCCCTCCTTGGCGATTTATATATGATACTACTGTCGAATTGTCCGACCGTATCAATATCACCTTGCCCCTGATCATCGGAAGGAATTCTTCCAACGCCAGTTCCACTGCCATCATTTCCAACAGATTGATATGCAGCTGACTCTCCGGGAGAGTCCATGTGCCCGAGACCTGGTGTTCTCCCAGGCAGGCACCCCACCCTTCCAGCGATGCATCCGTGTAAACGGACAGCTGGGGGTGGGGTAGGTGCAGCGAAACCCCTATTAGGAGATTCTGACGCTGTTTCCACCATAGAAGATGCGATATTATCGGCTCCAAAACTGGCACCAGTTTTGACAGGGGTTCTGTTCTCTGTTTCCACAGAGACATCAGATACAACTGGATAGGTCTTCGCATTAGAGCAGCGTACGGGATAACCTGCTCCATGGAGACCATCATGCCCAGCATCTGAAGGAACCGCCTCGCCTGAATGTGGTTTCCCACTCGAAAACTCCCGAGGATGGCTAACAGAGACACCACTCTGGGCTCTGACGGGTAAACCCTGCCCTCCTCGAGGTCGAATCGCATCCCCAAATAAACGAAATGTTGAGTGGGTGTCAACTCGGATTTCTCCTCGTTGACTAACCAGCCTAGATCTGAAAGTAACTTCAGAGTCAGAGCAGTATCCACGTTCAACCTGGCTGCCGAGTCTGCCTTGAGCAGCCAGTCGTCTATGTAGGTGTGTAGCGCCACGTTCTCTTTTCTGAGAAACGCTGTCACCGCAAGGACCACTCTTGTGAAAACCCTCGGAGCTGTCGACAGGCCAAACGGGAGAACTGTAAACTCCCATACTTGATTCTGAAACGCAAATCTCAGAAACCTGTGCCAACTCCGATTGATCGGAATGTGGAAATATGCATCTTTCAGATCGATCGATACACACCACATTCCTTTCCTCAATCCCGCCATTACCGACCTCGGTGTTTCCATCTGGAACCGAGGCGTATGGATAAACCAATTTAATGGCCTGAGATTGAGTATGGGTCTCCATCCCCCCGTGCTCTTGGGGACAAGGAACATGTTTGAATAGAAGCCTGGAGTGTTCCGGTTTGCTGGTTTTATTGCTCCCTTCAGAAGCAAACCCGACACTTCCTTTTGAACGGCTTCTAACTTGTCTGGCTCCCTTGGTACGGGTGTCCAGACTGGTGCCAAAGACAGATTTTGCGGCGGAAAGTCCCACCACTCCGGCATGTAACCCTGGGATAACCATCCCAGGACCAGACTGTCTGACGTCACACCTCGCCAAGCCTCGACGAAACGCATGAGCCTTCCACCCACCATAGACGCCTCGACGTCTAACGGGGTTGTCCGGCTCGCAGTCCGCCCCCCCCTCTTTCTTAACGAGAGAGAGTGAGAACCATTTCGTTCTAGGCACGACGGGTATAACTGGCACCGCTGTTCCTGTCGCACAGGTGCGGTCCAGGCGGATATGAAGGGAGCTTGCGTACCCTCAGGTACGCTTCGGCCCCTTCTGTCCGCCCTTTGAGGCCTTACCCTTACCCTTCCCCTTGCCCTTACCACCTCTAGGGCGGTCAGGAGCAACATTGGGAAGGGTAGGCGCCTCTACAGCCTTCCTGGGTTTCTTTGCCGGCGGCGGCTCAGAAAACCCAGCCGAAACAGAAGTCGCAATAGGCCTGGCTTTCGCCTTGCCCTTATGCTTCTTCTGTTTCTTAGAAGGCTGTCCGGTTAGCGGCTTGCCCACAGCCCCTAGTGCGTGCGCTTGCCGCACCAGCTCTAGCTGGAGATTCACCGCTAACCGATTCTGCGCAATGCTGGCGGTGTCCTCTAAGATGGCCCGCGCCTGGCCACCAAAGATGCTAGGCCCTGTCAGGGGCGTCCCAAGAAGACGCTCCTTGACTGCCGTAGCCGGACGCATATGGTCAATGACCATTTGCCTCCTGGACTTCGTCACATGCGCTTGCACCCTTGCCAATGCGTCCATTGACAGCACCAAGCCGTCATTAACGCACGATAGCGCCACAGGTGGCACAGGGTGGCCTGCCCCCGCTTCAGCCCACACCGACTGAAGTAGACGATAGGAGTGATTGACAGCGCTCATGGCTGCCCTCACACCCTCATCGCATAGGGCCAGGACTTCTTCCTGGTGTACCTGGGCCTTATCCACTAGTGCCGGACCGGGACCACCCGAACCGGCACTTTGGACGCCCAGTACCCATCGGTCATCCTCCGTGACCGACGGGACTACACCATACCTGTCGTATTCACCCCGCGGAATACGGCACCTTGCCCGCACCTCCCTGGAGGCCGCAGGGAGCTGACCCTTGGTCATTAGTTGTTTGCTATAAATAGCATCCAACAAATCAATGAACCGTGGATCCAGTCCCACTGACTGGATCCGGGCCGCGGGCAAAATCCCCGTCCTAATCGACGCAACCGACGGACGGGGCGCATCTTCATCGGCCGTGGCCGAAACCACAGACGGGTCAACTCTGGCTAGCCACGCCAGAGCATCAGACCAGTCTAACTCCGAAGAAGATACTCCCGCAAACACGTCACCCGTTGACATGTTTACGGGTCTGCCAGCCATGGCCTCCCGGCCAGGAGCCACGGCTGACACGCCAGGCACTCCGCTACCACATGGTTCCGCCGCCACCCCATGAAACACTCCGGTCCATGGGGTAGGTCCGCACGGAAAACCGTACGGACCCGTAACCGTCGCAGAACCATAGCCGGCCACGGGCGCCAACGGCACCCCATCTCCGGCTGCCGGACCAGGCGAGATAGGTGAGTACCACGCCTGGCCCGGCACACCGGTTCCCCTGACGGCTGGTGACAAACCAAGCCGAGCGGAACCGGTGCACGGTAACGGATTGGCCTCAGCCGCAGGCGGAGCCGCTGACCTGGCTTGCGCCAAACCAGACAAATGGAGGCCGGTTCCGTCCAGGACGGAATCAACCTCCATATTCTCCACCTGCGGCTTCACGGGCCGCAGCAACCTCTCCTCCTCGGCCTCATCGTCTTCAGACTCCGAAGAGCCGTCACTAGACGAATAAACCGTGGAGCCGTCCTGGCGGACGGCTCCCACACCTGACGGACCGGCCACCGCTACTGGACCACCCGGAGGTGGCCGCAGAGAGACAGAACCCGTCTGGCCGAAGCCAGACGGACCCGCCAGGGGGCCGTACGAGACGGCCCCCTCGGTAACCAGTCCAGAATCCTGTCCGAAGACAGGATCCGTACCAGGCATGGGGAGAAACTGCCCCCCAACCTTTGGTAGCAGGGACGACACCAGCGTGGGCAGAACGCTATGCAGAAAACCCTGCATAGCCGGACCAAACCACGCCGGCGGTGCCATCTCCGCCACCTCCAGCTGGGGACGTGGAGCACCCCCACCGGCCGAACCGGGCGCTCCACGATTTCCTCTCGGACCGCCTGACCCCGCGTCAGACCCAGCCAAGTCCTTCTGGGCAAGGAACTTAACCATCGTTTCGACGGACCACACTGCACAAACATTACACCTATGATCTATATTACACAGGGCACACCTAAAACAGACATGGTCCTTGAACATAACACGGACAAACTTATGACAGTCGTCACATGATGGCGGGGCTGGCTTGGCCTATAAAATAAGCACAAACCTACAATAAACAAGCGGAACGAGACACGGATGGAAGGCAGACAATTAATTTTCAAATATTTTGACTCATAAATTAACCGTAACCTCCCGCACCCCACCCCGCCACGTTACAACAACGATCGCATTGATTATGACGACAAGAACGCGGCGGGTACAACACACCCATAATAGATCCTACAGGATGTGTAACGGCTCCAGGAATCATATCGCATAGCATTCAGGGTATATTTACTAATCAATATAAATTATACTCCTAACGAACGCAGCACGATATGTGAAGAAAACAACAAAATGTATAACAACTGCTGTCTCACACGGTAAAACCGCAGACCACGCATCTACTCAAGAATTTTGAAACCACCGATCATTGCAAACCGATCGTGATCACACGAAAAACTTGATCATTCTAAAGTTTCCGGTACCATTTTTTAGTACGCAGCACCCAGAATAAGATGCGCGAATTAATGAAAAAATTTTTCTTCACATAAACATCCGAGTGACCGGGTGTGACGTCACCCGCTCGGATTCTACGGAGAACGACGTCAGCCGATATTCGTGTTAGAAATACCGTAGCAAACACCTATTTTCATATCTGCCGATCGCCTGTTGGGGTTTAAAGAAGGCGATCGTCTGGCATATATCGTTGCTAGCACACGTCCCAGATTCTATGGGGTTAGAAATTGGAACATGCGACACAACGAAATTTAGAGACCTAAGTCTTTTAACTATGGATATAAAGAACAATACAACCTGGTTATCTTGGGCGGTATTCTCCATAGTCCTTAGTTATTCCTTTAGCGCACAAACTATCACCGATTAAAGACTTAGAATCTTTTTAAAAAACACTAAAATCCCTAATGCGAAAAGCATGTATTGCACTTGTTGCTATGCAAACAAGAATGAGCTCTATGGTAAACGGGTACTCGGCAGTGGGGAGCCGGGTACCCGGTTCCCAGGAGTCGGTAAAGCTTTCTAAGTCTATAATCCTAGAGCCGCTGTCAAGGCCAGCTGTATATCAGAAGTAACAGAATGGTGAGTATTGATCGAAGGAGAACACGATTTCTGACAATTTACCACTGGAATGACTGGCTCGATAACCGAGCCAGTCATTCCAGTGACAAATTTTCAAAAATTGTATTCTCTTGGCCTGTAATTGGACATTCAATAAGAAAATTACTAAATTTTCTTAACCAAATTTGAACAGTAAAGGGTTAAACATGTATCCTAAACAAAAACAGAAATATGTTAGTACAATTTTGAAAACGATGTAAGAAATGCAATGTTGTATATTTTGGATTTAATTTGATTGGAAGCCATTCATGATCACTGCCCGCTTAGGCAGCCTACTTTGGCAGTGGCCTCCAATCAATTTATGTTCAAAATAGTCAACAGTACATTTTACGTTGTTTCGGAAACAAGTTACATGTAAGCTATGTACTTCTGAGCTGTACTGTACAGTTACCATTGCCACTTACTGTATTTAACACTTGAATGGACAAGCCAGCCTCTGAGGTGATCTTGAGAAATGTCCTTTTGCTGACTAAGACTATTTTTGAAAATGTATCACTGGAATGACTGGATCAATTTGCCCTGTAGGTGGGGCTTAGAATACACCTTCCGTATCCTCTGCGTGTCGTAAGAGGCGACTAAAGGAAGTAAGGGTGAGGTAACCCTGACAGAAACCTCGAGTGCTGAAGACGGAGGTTCCAGGCCGCACGGCGCACTCTAATAAACCATGGATCCACGCACTTAGCGCTTATGATCATGTCGATAGTCACTTACAGGACTCGCGGTATGATCAGCGAACGAAAAGAAGAAGACTGGATCAATAATTGAGCCAGTTATTCCAGTGAGACATTTTCAAAAATAGTCTTCTCTTGGTCAGCAAATGGATATTTTATAAGGGAAAATTGTAATTTTTTTTTACCAAATTTAACCATTAAGTCTTATACTACATGACTAATATCTCTCCTCAGACATACATGTATACAATGTACAAGAGCAATATTAGTATAACTCTAGTCAAAATTGACACATTTACTTACAAGTACATGTAGAGTTGGCTAATTTTTGCCTTGGGAGATCATGAACAACTTTGTCAATTGGATCCCAATATTCAATTTTCACAGGAAAGAAGGTGAGCTGGGGGGGGGGGGGGGGGTGTTTTGGCTGTGAAGCGTTGTAAAAAATATTCTGCAATGGATTTCTTAAATTTTAAATAATTTGTTTTAACCATTTCACCTATGCACTCCCTACTATATCTCATTTTCATGGCAACCATACATGTACAAGAAAACCATTGAATATTGTGAAATTAATTTGACTGGAAGCCATTGCTGCCTACGGCAGAAACAGCTACCAGTCAAATTAGTTTTAAAATATTCAACAGATTTAAGTTTTATATCGTAAAGAATATACTTTTCCAGGGACTTGAAAGAGTTAAAGAACCTGATGCATACATGGTCTGTAATTGAAATGGGTAACTACCAGTAATAATGTGGCTTGAATAACCATGAAACCATTTGGGAGAATTGAGGGAATGGGGCAGTACAATATGAATATGAAGACAAAAATTAAAATTTACAATCATCTCAAAACAATAAGAAAATTACACACGCACGCACGCACGCACACACGCACACACGCACACACACACACACACACACACTCTGTCCCCATCCCTGGGCCCCACCCAAAATAGTCCTTACAAACACTGCAAATAAACAAATTATGCTTACCTCTCGACGACACGTGCAAAGCATATTGGAGTAATTTCTTTACAGTGAGCTTTGTCACATTTTCGTATTCGTTTTGGTGAACTGTTAAGAGAATTAGAGCCGGTAATTCCACGTTTTGCTTTGGTAATATCGTGATTCACCTCATCAGTATTCGCTTCTAGACAAGTGTCCTTGTGGAAAGTTACCTTGTCAGGTTTGATCTTGTGCTTGGCCGGACGTCCTGCTGAAATCCTGAAATATTGGTCAACAGGTTACTTTAAACCTGTACAATGTACAACAAAAAGAATCCAGTGTTGTTGCTGGTCTCTAAGGGCTAAAGGGTTAACTAACACTGGATCCCTCGAATTTGTTCAAGAAAAGTTCAGTTTTCTCAAAGAAAATATCCTTTTGCAGATCAAGAAGACTATTTTTGAAAATTTACCACTGGAATGATTGGTTCGGGTATCAAGCCAGGCTTGTCCTTCCAGTGGTAAATTTTCAAAAATAGTCTTCTCTTGTTCTGCAAATGGACATTGCTCAAGACCACCGGCACTGCAGAAGCCGATTTTGACTGATATGAGTGTTAAAGGATCAATACAAGCATCTCATTTGACATAATTAAATTTTTTTCTTACTGAATGTCCATTTGCAAGCCAAAATAATTTTTGACAATTTACCACTAAGATGGCTGGCTCGGTAGTCATGCCAGTGGTAAATTTACACAAAATGCTCTTTACTTGGCCTGTAAATGAACTTTCTTCAATAAGACCAAGTGCGGCAGAGGCTGACTTGGCCATTAAACAGATAATGTACAAAAATGTACGTAAAATTCCATGTTCACTGTCATTACTGTGGAGATAAGAAATACAACGCACATCTGTACTTGCATAAAAAATATGTATTTAAGTTTTTACCTATTTTTAGTGCTGCCATCAAGAACAACTGGTTTTGCTATTGGTTCAACCATCACTGTCCATGATAAAAGCAGATCAGCCAATCAGAACGTCCATCAGACAGAGACTGAAAGTACAATATATTAACAATGTAATCATCAAGGTCGGCAAAAACATCCTTTGGAGTCATCTTGAGCAATATCCATTTGCAGTGTGATAACTATGTCGTGAGCTACATGTACAACATGTAAGTACAAGACCTTACCCAGAGTGCTGTATTTGACTCAAAAGTCTGAATGGCTTGAGAGTAAGTTTTCTCAGCCGTTTATACTCTACGGCTGGTTGTGAGACCAGTGTCCCTTTTGGAATTTGGGGCACCATATCCCTTTTGGAATTTGGAGCACTGTATTGGTGTCCCTTGGGCACCTTGTCCTGATTCTCGGTGTCCAAAGATGGCACCCATATGGAGCCAAAGGTGTTCGTTTTTTGGCACCTGTACTGAGGTATCTGGGAGCATGGTACTGCGGTGATGGTGTGCCTTATTCGGGCACCTACATGTATGTACTGTAAGTCAACATATTGATGTTCTTTTATACACCTGAACGTGATCACAAACAACACCGATATACAGAGTTTGCTGTCATTCATCTGACCAGGCGACATGCGTAGGACAATCGTTGTATGCGATACCCTGCACGCACATGCTATACTGAGACCTGAGTGCAGTCAGGGCTACCCATGCCGGGTTCCCCAGGCAGAGGCAGGGTGGGCGTGGGCCATGGGAACTTGTACTGGGAGAAACACGGCCCGCCCGCCACCTCCACCAGTCTCCACAGGAAACGGAATGCCTAATGGCCTTGGTGATTCAGACTTTATACATTTCGTTCCAAGGTTGCTGGATACTCATCAGAGGTCATGGGATTCTACTTATCGCGTTCTTTGGGGGGAGCATAAAGGAATTTTGCGGAGAGAACGGAAATTCTTTCGAGGTCTTTTGCTTTTTTAGGTACAGTATGATGGTCAGCAAGCTTTCATTGAGGGTTTTCCAGGACAACAAGAAACAAGAAGACAGAAAAGGGTCTGTGGGTGTGCTACGGGTTGGGGATTTAGTAGCGGGACAATTCCGTGATAAGTGAAACCACAGGCATAAACCTGAAAATTGTTCGTTTTCAACACTGTTGGTGTCATTTGAAAGAGTGCACTCTCAGAATGTGTATTCAGTTTAATGAAATCTTTAATACCTGCATGTATGAAGTTACATGTACATTAATTTATTTAAGGGTCCCCTCACAGGGTTTTTAAATTTCCTTTTTGGATCAATATAAAATATTGAATATAAAATTTTATGTTCTTTACGTAATTCTTCTTGAACTAATCACGTTTTACTAGTTCTTGAACTAATTGTTTCATTGGATTGAGGGAGCCTATGTTTTGGTGTAATGGCTTATAAAAAAACATTTACAGTAGTTCGATTTCAAATATTTATATAACATTCTTTCAAGATTTCATTAACTTGTACATGCGTCACAAAAAATACACATTTTTTTTTTAAATTTAAATAAATTCTGAAAATATTTTAACCTAAATTTACATTATAAATAAGCTCCCTGTAAACATTGATCCTGGAAAATATTAGCAATGTACTATTAATATTAAAGCCACAATGCATGTGACAGACATACATATTTTTTGTACATCCGTCACGTACAATGTATGTCCGTCACAAAATTAGACTTTCAGTTTCTATCCATTACATTGCCATATTACAGTCTACAAGTTCAAGATATTAGTTTAACTACACTATCAGTTTAATTTCCAATCAAATTGGAGTGTCACCCAGCTCCAACACGATTATTAGCACAGATGTACCGAACTGTACCGGACATAACACTTGATGAGTTTATATAGGTTTACATACATGTACATGTAGTAGTATTCAGAAAAGTAATTTCAGTTCCCAGCGGAGAAATTACATAGCCATACATTATAATGTGGCAAAATAATTATTTTATGTAAATACACTGTAATAGTGTTTAACCATCTTGTTTCTACTAAACTTATAAATCGGCCATCAAATGTGTCTAGTGGGAATTAGAACTGAGACACATAATGCCAAGAGACAGCTACATGTACAATGCATACAATTACTATCATAGTAGAGATATTATCAGCTACATGTACAAGACTAAATCTACAATTTGCCTTTGCTGCAAGTACATGTACCCGTAACTTTGAAATCTAGAGACATTTTAAGATTGTTCAGTGTGGTCAAAGGCAATTACTTAAACAAAATGGCATTTAAAGACTGATCACGAAAATATGGATTACTGGTATTCAACCATTCATAGTTGTAACCTACCAACTCATCATATCTACAATGTATTCAGAAAATGCAGCATAGTAAATCAATAAAATACAGTACATATACGTGTAAGTCCACTAAAGAGATGGGCAAGTCATTATTTCACAACATAAATTGGGATTAAAGAATGTACAAAGAACAGTTTTCCAGTAGGGTCTGACTTTAAGAATGTACAAAGAACAGTTTTCCAGTAGGGTCTGACTTTAAGAATGTACAAAGAACAGTTTTCCAGTAGGGTCTGACTTTTTTAAATAGTAAACACGGTGTCTATACCAGATTTTATGGAATTCTTGAAGCCGGTAAAAGCTACATGTAAGCTTTCCTCCATCAGAATACTCAATATCTTTAGTGAATGTTCAACCTCACAATACCAGCAGAGATTGTTCTCAAACTTGTACGAGTGGCTGGTGTGGGAACAAGATTACAGTGTAAAAGGAATTGCTACAAGCGCACGGTACAAGTAAATGGGTGTTACATGTAGATGGGCGGCATATCCTTATTTATTAGTACAATTGTCATTTCTTTCATGTGTCAATTCTTACTGAGAATCACTGAGGGCTACCTGAGAAGGGATACATTCAGTTATTCATGTTTTCTTTGCCTCTGGCAAGGCTGGGGAAACTGCAAGTTCATTCCCAAATCTACTGTATGCACAGATGAATTCAAAAATCAGATGTAGAATTGGAAGGTGCATAAAATACGGTTATGCATTGTGTATACATGTAGTTCCAAAAGGCAGAGACCAAACTTGTGATGATCAGAGAACTATCTGATTAAATACATGTAGATTTCACTCTTTAAATAGTGCCAATCAAGCGAGGTAGAGTTTGCTAGAGTTTGGACATGTCGGAGGATGAATAAATGACCACAGCATTGGAATTCCCTCTTGACCAATGGCATATTACCACATACATGTACATGTATGCTGACCAGCTATACATACATGTAAACACATGTACATATGAGATTGCAGCGAGTGTGTCCATGATGAATTAATATGATATACAGGAACCTCTAACAGAAATGGCAGGCTACAGTGGACAGCATCTTTTCAAGACTCCTAGTGAGGAAATCCAATCTCCCAATGGATGTGGGTTCATGTGGCCAGTTATGGATTCTTTGTTTGCTTCTAGAGTGGTACTAACATTCTGATATCTCTAGGACATACATGTAAGGACACTGAACACCGCTATTAAATTAATTCACCTATAATATGGATATTTGATATGGATACACCACAAAATTTGGACTTGTACATCCGTCACACAGATTGTGTACATCCGTCATGCTGCAAAAGCTATTACTTCAGGAAACCAGATTCAACTTTCAGCTGGTATGCCTCCTAGTATTGCCCTCATGTGTCTGATGAAGGGGTTAGTATGAATTATACCACTTAAAATATTCCCAAATCACACAC
Source organism: Chaetoderma sp. LZ-2023a (assembly GCA_034401795.1). Classification (NCBI taxonomy): domain Eukaryota; kingdom Metazoa; phylum Mollusca; class Caudofoveata; order Chaetodermatida; family Chaetodermatidae; genus Chaetoderma; species Chaetoderma sp. LZ-2023a. The sequence continues at coordinate 45,765,567 of CM067375.1, read as the reverse complement.
AAAGAATTACTGGTGAACTGAAGATGTGAGGCAATACCAATTTCTCTGCGTATGTCCGTCACAGTGATTAAGAACCCCATAAAATCTTAGCGTAAACATATGATCCATATATACATGTATTTATATGGATTATTACTCAGGCCACGCCTCCACAAATTTAGTATCTGACATCTGTCCTTATCCGTACTATATTTACCAAATATCAAATTAAAGTGTCCAAAATGTACGTCCGTCACCACGGAACTGTCCAGCAGCAAGTTTGCGCGCCAGTGGTTTTGTTTTACAGAAAACCTGCATTATGTGAAGAATTTTATTTTTATATTCTTTTTTTTTCTAAATCTAATGTTTACACTAATGTCAGAAACGTGGACACAGAAGTTTAGAGTCTTATGTCCTTGGGCCACAGCTATGGGACCAATTTAAGAATTTCTTGTTTATGCTGTGGTGTTGAGTGGGTGCGTGACTGCACATGTGGACGAGTGTGCGTCCTATGCCAGGTTGGAGGGGTTGGACTATTTTGGAATGCGTTTTGGATTGATAATTGATGATTTGAGTATCTCAAAATACTCATTAGTCTTCTTCCAACTTTTGAACAGGGGTCAGAGAGGAGCTGTACATGTAGGTGGCAACGGATCCATCCCGTTAAAATCAGAGGTGTGCTCCATGTCGTCCCACAGCTCCATCCAGTAGGGGGCACCACTACATGTATGGGCAGCAAGGCAGCTTACACCTATGCCTGCATCTTTATGGCAGACCTGGAAGAAAGACTAGTCCAGAATGCTCCAGCGCAACCACCTCTTTTCCTAAGATACATCGATGAGATCTTCATGATCTGACAACATGGTGAGGAAACAACTCTATCAATTCATTCAGTACATGAATGACTGTTATGCAACAATCAAATTCACAGCAGAATTTTTCAATAAAATCATAAGCTTTGTGGACACCATGATCCTACTCTCCCCAGAGGTGAAAATCTCCTTCACACTACATTTTTTATATACTAAATCCACGGCCACACATGGGTACCTGGAATACAGCTTGGCTCACCCGCCCGCCTTCCGCCAGCCTGCAAAAACGCTAGCCCATATAGACAGTTTTTTAGACTCTGCAGGATATGTACAGAAACATCTGAGTACAGTACACCAAACATGGCATGCAAGCCAGTGCAAGACGTCGCTCCACTTTCGCAGAAAAAAACTGCTTTTCAGATACCGGAGAAACCCAAACATTTGTGCCAATGTGGTTAGACCGCGACTACTCAACACAGAGAAGGACAAACCCCCATTCCCCACCCCACTGTCAACCTGCAACATAACCAATTGCAACATTTGCCATCACATGACAAAATCTCCCTACTTCCAAAGTTTGCATACAGGCTATGTTTACAGATGCAAAATCATTGGCAACTGTAAGACCCGCAGCATCATCTACCTCATATCGTGCTCCCTCTTCAACAAGCCATATGTTTGTGAAACTAATTTAAAGATGTTTCGGAATACGAATTAAAGAACATCTTCGCAGCATTTCATATTTCTATAGACAAGTGTTCTATGACACACCAGTCTCCCGCCACTTCGACCAACATGCCCACAGCCGATCGGATATGCGGTACCGAATAATTCAAGTTCTTTCCTCAAAGGAATCACATTGGAGACACCAATTACATTGTATGGAACCACAAAGCATCAACAACACAGGATAGGGGCGTTTGAATATCGGGACACCCACCACCATATGCATATGGGCGCACCTGACATGATGTACAAAATGTAGTTATCACCTCAACCCCCTTTTTTCCATTTGCAGACGAAGAGAAGACTATTTTTTAATTGTATCACTGGAATGACTGGAAACATTTTAGCTTGCACTCATATCTATGTGGTAATTAAATGCACAGGAAAAATTAACTACATGTACAGAAACAAGAGGCCCAAGGGCCTGTGACGCTCACCTGCACCATTAGCATTTGAAACATTTGCATTTAAATATACATGATTCTTTACATTAAACAAGATGGCCACCGGAAAAATTGACTAATCAATACATCTAACCAAATTTGGTTGAAATATGTCCAGCAGCTATGGAGGAGTAGCATTTTGACCATTTCCGGTAAATTTTTCATAATTTTAAGATTTTCACCCAAACCATTTATGAATCAAAATTCTGAATGGAAATTCTGGAGTCCATCACCACAGGATCCTTTCAGCCAAATTTGGTTGAAATCGCTAAGAATGGTAAGAAGAAGCATTTGGACAATTTCCGATACATCTTTCATAAAATCTAAGATTTTCATCCCAAAAAAATTGATGAATCAGAATTCTGAATGGAAGTTCTGGAGCCTGCCACAATAGGGTCATGTCAGACAAGTTTGGTTGAAATCGCTCAGACTAGTAAGGAAAAGAAGCAATTTGACAATTTCCGGTAGATTTAAAATAAAATCTAAGATTTTCACCCACAAAATTGATCAATCAAAATTCTGAATAGAAGTTCTAGAGCTTAGCACCATAGAAGCCATCTAGCCAAATTTGGCTGAAATATGTCAAGCAGCTATGGAGGAGTAGCATTTTGACCATTTCCGGTAGATTTCTAATAAAATCTAAGATTTTCACCCCAAAAATTGATCAATCAAAATTCTGAAAAAAACGTCTGGAGGGTGAGCTACTGTAACAATGTTCAGTTTCGTAATAATTTGGGGGGGGGGGGGGGGGGTTGAGAGGGACACTTGGCCCGGGCACCAAATTCAATGTAGTGTTGGGACATTGGTGATGGGTGCCAAAAGGGCCATTGGAGAGGGTATTGGGTTATGTGAAGGGGTGCCAAAAAGGCTGGTCTGCCCCTGGATGTCCATCAACCTCAACAATGACAACAATGCTACCTGTGCGTGATGTTCCCAGGTAATTAATACAAATTCTAGCAATCTTTTCACAAATACATGTATTTAAATTTATAATAATAGATGATCTAAGAAGATTGGCAGAAAACTGAACAGGAAACGTCAAACATTGTTAATAGTCCGTGGGCTGGACGGCCCACCTGGATAACCCCACCCCCCCCCACCCCCCTAATTGACAAAACTCTATTTTTCTAACAGCTTTCGATGTCCTCTAAGATTATGTATGTTAACATGTGATAAACTGGGACTCAATATGGTTTTTGAAAGGCTATATTAGAGTTAAAACCCACAGTGAAGCGGACCGTATTACGGGGTAGGGGTATTAAAATCTAACATATCTTTTGATAGAATCATTGTAGATTGCTGATCAATCACTCAGAATGTTGCTTATAGTATCGTCTACAATTGCATATGGTTTACATGCAAATCAGTTTTATAATGAGGTGCGCAGAGGTCAAAAGGTCACAAATCTTCGCCCAGCTTAAAAACTAGCAACTGTATGTAAAGGAACATTCTAGTTTTAACAGCTTAAGATTGATTAAAAGGCACCATTTGACAAATATAATGAGTAAAAGTTTACTCATTTAATAAAATATTGTTACTATGACAACTGACAGTATAGCCAATTTTTGAGAATCGATGAAAAATGCATTCATTGTAAATTAATTAAGTAGATTTTGATAGAATCATTGTACATTGGTGATCGACCACTCAAAATGTTGCTTATAGTATTGTCTATGATTGCATATGGTTTCCATGCAAATAAGATGAGATGGGTGGGGTCTGGCTACAATTGGAAAGGTCCATTGAGCGTGTCATTTCTATTTCCTTGTTATGCATACATGTACTAAATATGCAAACGTCACATATATGGCTTATCGATCTAGCCTCATCACTTACCATTCAATGACAACACAAAAATTATATTTAAAAATGGTTGATTAAGTTGATAGTGGTATGGATGGGGGCGGTTGTTGTTTATTTCATTGTTGGTGGCAGTGGTGATGATCAATTGAATCATTTCATTTCTTCCCACACATGTCACATATAAATCTTTCATTCACACATTTGGTTATTGGTGGTGATGGTGGTGTGGCCATGGTATATGTATAATATGTACAGGGTTCGTAAACCTTTCTATGTTTGAAATTCCATGACTTTACCATGACCTTTCACGACCAAAATTAACAAATTCCATGACTTCCAAGAATTAATATCTAGCAGATTTGTGTTTATGACGTAGCTACATAAATTACAATTCAAGTTACTCTGCAAATGTCGGAGCCTTGCTTTGATAAGCTGTTGCAGTAATGTTTATTGTATAGAGGTGACAGCACCAATTTATGCCAACAGATTTCTTTTATTTTTTATTATTATCATTTTCCATGACTTTTCCATGACCTATGATAAAAAGTGTTGATTTTCCATGATTTTCCAGCCCTGGGGCCGTATTCACGAAGGGTACTTACGTCCAAAAATGTGCGTAAACTATACATAAGTCCAAACATGTACGTAAGTCCGTATTCACGAAAGGTGTGTAACTTACGCGGGTGCCTAAATATTGTCGTAACTTACGCCACTTACCACCCACACCTAAGTTAGGCGAAAGTGCAGAAGTCCCGAAATTCTCGTTCAAAGTCCCGTTTACAGTAGCGAGCACTTGCGAGATTCTGCGAGATTAACGAAAACATGTTACGCGCTTAACGAAAACATGTTATTTTCAAGTCATTATATTTATCTCTAATAATTTCCTCTGAGGATTTTACACGTTTTGGACAACTGTGCAACTAACACTAACAAAGAGGTTTCAGAAAAGTGCAGAAAGTTGTGTACATAATAAACGACTGACAATATTCAAGCTACTGTACATCACCTGTTTTCGTACTTTGCTATTGCCTGTCAGCTGTTGCTGAGGCTTACCCTTTGTTATGAAGCGAACTCAAGCTTCCGAAATGGACTCAAACTTAATCGATCATAGAAGAATAATGTTTGCTATGGTGTTTGACTCATCACTGTTTCTAAATTTTAAAGTAATTAGTATACATGTAGGTAAATTGTTGAATGTTCTGAAGCCAATTTGGCTGGGAGCTTTTGGCCACATGGGAAACTTCTTGGACATGTTAGAAAGCAACTGTTTCCAGGTGAATTTAGCCTCAAAATATTCAACATAATCTTTTATTAATTTAAATATTTTGATATAAATTATATCACTCAGGTTTCCAGCTAAATTAAATTATTCAACAGCTTAACTCTTTAACACACATATCAGCCCAAAATGGTGTCTGCAGTGGTCTTGAGAAATGCCCATTTGCAGACCAAGTGAAAGTAATTTTTGAAATTTTACAAGTGAAATGACTGGCTCAATAACCGAGCCAATCATTCCAGTGGTAAATCTGAAAAATATTCTCTTGGTCTGCAAATTGACATTTTCTTTGAGACAATTTAAATTTTCTTGAATTTTTTTTAATTTTCTTGAAGAAATTTAAGTCTTAAAGGGATAATCATTAATGTTCAAGAATGGTTTAGAAAATCAGAAAGTTTGATTATTGAATGCCTATTTGCACTTTGCAGACCAAGATTAACCTTTACTCCTCTGTTGTAAAAATATTTAGTTTTCAAATTAAATTGACAAATGCTGGTTAATTTTCAACAAATTTGATGGAATATGTTGCTGTGGTTGAAAAATGTAGCCTACAGCAGTTTCATACCTTTACCACCCTGATGTCAATATTCTATCATTTGTCATGTCACTAGCAAAGGTTATTTTTAAGAGAATAGTATTTTAGAAAATAGTCCACTGGACTGACAGGCTCTGTTATATCGAGCCAGCCATTTCAGTGGTAAATTTTCTAAAATACTATTCTACAAAGGCAGTTTCTGATTGACTTGACCATTCAATACAACTGTCTTTTATTTTGCAGGTGCCATTGTAAACCAAAGCCTACTGAAGCAGAGTCAGTGTTACAATGAGCATGATGAGATGCAAGATGGACTGAACAATTGTTCATGATTTAGAAAGATCAGCACTTTTAAAAGACTGTGTCGATTAAAATGAATACATGTGCCTTCTCAGATTACCAAATTTCCAAGAAGCTTTCTCAATGTAGAAATCTCAGACTATGTCAAATCAGTGTGTGTTCTCAGGAAATCATGATATGACAAACTGAACAGATAGATACTCTATGTGTAGACAGACAGAGCCACATACATGTACATATTGATATGGATGATAATGTACAAGACACTCTTATCAGATCACACCATTAACACAGCCATGACAGCCTAATTAATTTTCATTCAACACAGATGCTAAATACCTGTATGTACTGCATTCTATGTGTTTTAAACATAAATGCTACTGTAAATTTGAATTTTGTTAAATGAAAGTAATAAAGTAAGTATATATAGACATGATAGTTGATTATTTTTCAGTTTTAGTATTTAGTGTTAGATTTAGGTTATGATTTCAAGGATTTAAGCAAATTAACCCTTTAATGGCTAAATTGGGTAAAAAATATCAAATAATTTGCTTATTTAATGACCATTTGCAGGCCAAGATGTATTTTTTTAAATTTACCACTGGAATGGCTGGTACAGGGTATGAAATAATGGTCGGACATCGGTCATGTCCGATCAAATCTGGATGCGTAAAAAATTTTTACTGAACAGGAATTTTGGGGAAAATTTGCAAATTTTGGAAGAAGAGAACAAGTGAACAATGTTGGTATCGCACTCAAATACGATAGATCGATCGAGCGCGAGTTTGTGCGTCATTTGCACATTTCTAAGTGAAAACGATATTCACCTTGGTTACCAGTATTCGTGATCTGTCAAAACGCGTCATACCGGCAAATTCATCCTAGAGGGTGGTCTTACAATAGCCAATTGTCCCGGGAATAGTGTAAACCTTTTATACTGGCGAATTTTCTGATTTCTAATGAGGGATATAGACCGTGAGTGACTTGAAAATTAAGTCATACGGCGACTAAATGACAGATAAAATTGCATAGAACATCTGATAAATGATACCACTCAAAATCTTGTCATTTCGCTAGTCTGAAAATGATCGAGTCGATGCAAAATTAGCAATGGCGGATCTACAAAATCTGCCACTGCGCATGAGTTAGTGATGTGTTCTTACACGCCTTCTGTCATGAGAAGAGAATTTGGTCTCGCAATTTCATTGGTTGTTGAACATAATTATATCTAGAAAATCCAATGACATTACGTGAGAGATTTTCGCAGAAGTTTGAGACGCGTTCTTTCACGCCTTCGATACTGAAGAAGCTAATTCTTCCTCGCGATTTCCTTGGTAGCTGTATATAGAAAACCATTGAAATAGCGGGCGAGTTTTCTCACAATAGAAGTGAAGAAAGCAAGTTCATAAATAATCGCACTGTAGAAGACACTTGACAACACGCGCGTTACCATTATATTCGCGTTCTACAATTAACCATTTAATGGTCAAATTTGCCTAAAAATTTTAATTAAAAATAGTTAATGGCCATTTGCAGGTCAAGAGATTATTTTTGAAAATTTACCACGGGAATGACTGTCTCAGTTAATGAATAATTACTGGAAAGGGGAGGGGCACGGCATCGTGCTGGAAAACATATTTTCCACGACATAGTTACTATAGTAATCTCCCAATTTTCTGGGTCCTACAGTTGACTATGAAATTGTTCTATCTTTATGCATTTTCTCCTGAAAATGTCTTAGTCTATTTGACTTTTTCAGGACAAAATGGGTAAAAATAGAACGATTTCACAGCCAACCGAAAACATATATTTTTCTCCATAAATGCAGGAGATAGCCTCTGAGAGCATCTAGATTTCAAAATTTTACGGGGGAGCACCCAGGTTAGTCAACTTCCGCTTTTTTTGTCAGATCGAATTGACTCTCCTAATTTCAGACCCTGCAGGTATGCTTATGGAGCTAGTCATTCCAGTGGTGAATTTTCAAAGACAGTCTCTTGGTTTGCAAATATATGGACATTCAAGCATACTGTAGAGGCCGGTTTGGCTGACTTCTCCATAGAATCTGCATTTGCAGGACGAGGTCAATGCTATTTATCTTTTAAAGATTACCACTGGACTGGGTGACTGGTTCAATACATGAGACAATCATTCCACGAGTAAATTTCAAAAATAGCCTTATTGGCCATGTTGGCACATGGACATTCTCTAAGTAAAATTAAATATTCTGGACAAATACTGACCATTAAGTGTTACATGCTTGGAAGCTGTTGAATGTTCTGAAAATGATTTGAATAGCAGCCAGTAATTTGTAACTCATTAATGTTCAACCCAGGGAAAACCAGCATGTGTAGTTGTCTTGGGAAATACCCATTTGCAGACCAAGAGAAAACTTGTTATTCTTTAATTTTACCATTGGAATTACAGGCCCACTGCCCGTAATTGAGCCAGTCGGTAAGGGTAAAAAAAAATCTTGACCTGCCAATGGACAATTACTAAGCAAAGATTTAAATTTTCATGACAAATCTTAACCATTAAAATGTTAAAAATAATGATTATTGCTTACATGTATTTTTAGATCTCAACTTCAATGAGCTTAACCAATTTTCAATTCTTCTATCGGCTCCGCCTTAAAAATAGTGACAGATTTTACACTTTGTTGATCATCTAAAAGGTTGTTCTCTGTGGATTAGTGTCAAATTTGTTATGTTAATATATCTACTTTGTGGCAAGCCTGATTATATGCCAATATATCTGTCCACAAGAGTTATCTCCCTTTTTAGCATTACATGCATTTTAAGGTAAGATTAGTAAAAATGGTATGTTTTATAGATAACTTTAAAATGCAGGATGGTATGAAAATAAATATAATTCTATTTATGCGTGCATACATTCTCCTGTCTTCAGACAGAGGATTCTGTTGAAAATTTCTGGACATTGTCAGCTTCTACATGTATTGTAGACAGCAAATCAATATTTGGGATCAGACCGCAGTCTGGATTGTCTCAGTTACTTAAAATTAGTCAAAATATTGCTCTATGCTGGAATATCTGGATAGTTTTAGTACATATTCCCGTGTGATTTGATTCTTTAAGCAAATTTATGGTCACCTGTTCAACTGTTTCAATATTTAGTAGTCGAGGTTGGTAAAGAATTCTTTCTTAGTCCATGTCAATTTAAAGGTTATGAGATGATTAGCTCGTAAAAATTATCACTGGAATGACTGGCTGGCTTATCAATTCATTCATTGCACTGGTAAATTATCTAAAATATGATCTTCTTTCTCAAGACCACTCCAGATGTCATTTTGAAATTTTCAATTTTCTGATCAAAGTGCCAACCTATCGACCAGATTATTTTTTTAAATTCATCAATGAAATGACTGTCTCTGACGACCTTGAGTGTTAATGGGTTAACCCTGAAATTCCAGTCTCAAGGCGTGCAGGTGAGCTGCTATGTACCCGCATCTTATTATTACAGTAGCTCACCTGGCCTTAGGCCAAGTAACCTTATGCCATGGTGACTGTCTATCGTCTGTCTGTGTGGCAACATTTTGTTTAAAATCCTCCTCCTCATTAACCGAATGCTGGACAGATGAGCTGCTATGTGCATACATCTTATCATTAGCTCACCTGGCCTGAAAAGCCAAGTGAGCTTACGCCATGGTTCCCCTGTCTGTCTGTCTGTCTGTCTGTCTGTCTGTCTGTCTGTCGGATTGGCTTGGAGGATTTCAACCTACAGTAATTTGCCTGCAAGGACCCTAGGGCTGTATAGGCTTAACAACCTGTATACAGAATTTTAATTGGTCAATTTTTTGGGTAAAAATCTTTGATTTTATGAAAAATGTACTGGAAATTGTCAAAATGCTTCTTCTCCTGAGTTGCTTGACAGATTTCAACAAAATTTGTCTAGAATGACCCTGTCATGGTAGGTTCCATATCTTCTATTCAGAACTTAGCTTGGCCAAGTTTTGGAGTGAAAATCATAGATTTTATGAAAATTTTACCAGAACTTGTCAATACGTATCTCCTTAACTTCTTGGTGGATTTTATGCCAATTTGGGATTCTATAGGTGTAGAATCTAGAACTAACTTTTTCTTGGTCGATTTTTGGCTGATATCTTAGATTGTTTGAAAAGGTTCCAAAACTCTTTAACCCTTACCACTCTGATGTCAACATTTGGTGTTCATTTTTCAACAAAATTGGTGTAAGCTGTTGTCATAGACAGAAACATAATCCACCAAAATTGTTGAAAAATGTACACCAGTTTCATTGTCATTGACATACGCGGCGCGGCGTGTAGTAAAAGATTGAATATTGACATCAGAGTGGTAATGGTTAAAACGTTACTCCTTTAATTAATGGCCCAATTTCAATGACACTTAGGGTCGAATGCGTGAACATTTCAAACGATAATTTTGTTTGGTCAATTCCTTTTGTGACCATCTTGGTTTTTGCGAAAATTGTTCATCGTGCCTATTTAAATGCAAATACAGTAGTTAAAATGCTAATGGTCCAGGTGCGCATCACAGAACTCTTGTTAATTTGATTGGATGCTGTTGCTGTTTCCAATTAGTCAGAATTAGTCACTTTCGCATTTCACCTCTTGTTTATAGACTTGCTAATCCACATATCTATAACGGAATATTTATCGGAAATGCTGGTATGCCATATATTAGTAAAATGCAGGCCGACCAGTAGTTCCGTGAAATAGTCTCCAATTTGTGCCGAGTCGTCTCCAAACCAGTAGTCTGTACACTCGTAACACCTATAATAACGTAGTCCTAATTTTGTGCTTTCTTATTTCCAAATATTGCTTGCTAAATAGTCTAGGAAAATTAATAAAAAATATTTAATCATTAATTTAGAAGAGAATGTTAATATTTCTACAGTACTCGATATATGTTGTCAACGGGGATTACGAAAACATGAAGCTAAGTAATGTTCTCATACTTTTACTATTTCTCGCCGGTCTACAGAAAGATTTGACAGCTGTGACCTCGTTCGCGTCATAAGCGGCGCTCGTGAACAGCTGATTCGAGCCTCAAAACCCTAGAGAGCTCCGCGCCTAACTTACGCTTTTTGACGTAAGTTAGGCACCCCTTCGTGAATACGGAATAAGTAGGGGGCGTAAATAGGTGCGTAACTTAGGCATGTACATAAGTTACGCACTCTTCGTGAATACGGCCCCTGGAATTTAAATTTTCAAATTCCATGACTTTCCAGGAATTCCATGACCAGTATGAACCCTGTATATAAATGTAATCAAGCATCAAGGTGATTAAATATGAGGATAATAACTCAAAGATCAAAGGAAGTGAGAAGAATTGGTTTATAGAATTGTACTACATCCATAACCTTCAAATTTGTTAAAGAAAATTTCAATTGTCTCATAGATAATGTCAATATTGTCAAAATATACTATTTTTGATACCGGTAATTTACCACATATCGAGACAGTCAAATTCCAGTGAACACAAATTTTCAAAAATAGTCTATCGGTCTGCAAATTTACATTCCTCGAGCATTTGTTAAGACACCAGTAGAAGCCAAATTTCGCCAGACTGTGTGTTACATGGTTACATGGTTAATTCAAACCGTACATGTACTCTCTTGCGCATATCACACATTCATCTATTTACAACATTTATTTGATATTTATTTTGAAAATACTTTCAAATTACTGTATATGTGTGTCACACAATGATAATTGAATCTGACGCAGGTCAAAGTCATAGTAATAAGTTATTATTAAACATCAGCATGATACGATTACACGCACATCATAAAAGGATTCAGTTGACCGCCACCACCAATAGATTTGCACGATTACATGATTAAATCGAAAATCGCGATTATTTTTCAAATCGTAACTTTATATGATTAACAAGAGCTCCGCAAACGGCGCATAATACCCCGCCATGATGACAAACCAATGAATGAGAGCTATCAGAAAATATTTATTTCTTCCTCAGACCAGCCATCCTTATGAAGTGTCAAAACCATGCATTAAACGATCAAGGAGGTATCGTTCGGAAATCAATTTTCAAGATGGCTGCCGCTGACTGACGGCCATATTAGATTTAGGATTATCGTAAATTTTGATAAGTTTCTTCACCAGACATATGTCAATGACCCTAGGAAGTGATCCGATAAATGTTAACAGAGATATCATCCCGAAACCAACTTTAAAGATGGCAACCTGTGGCTGGCGGCCATCTTGGAGTTCAGATCATCATCAATTTCGATAGGTTTTTTTTCTCCAGACATAGACCAACCACCATATGAATTTTCAGTGATCCGATTCTCCACACCTAGTCCCATCAGCGTTATCATCTGGAAACCAATTTTCAAGATGGCGGCCATCTTGGATTTCAGATCATTGTCAATCTCGATAGGTTTCTTCCCCAGACGTAGTCAAACCACCCTATGAAGTTTCATTGCGATCCGATAAACGATAACGGAGTTAGCATTTGAAAACCAAGTTTCAAGACGGCCACCGATTGCTGGTGGCCATCTTGGATTTCGGATCATCGTCGATTTTGATAGGTTTCATCCCCAGACCGAGTCCAACTACCCTATAAAGTTTCAAAGTGATCCGACAAACGGTAACGGAGTTATCATCCGGAAATCAATTTTCAAGATGGCCACCAGTGGTTGGCAGCCATCTTGTATTTCGGATCATCGTCCATTTCGATAGGTTTATTCCCAAGAACTAGTCCAACCACCCTATGAAGTTTCAATGTGATCCGACAAATGGTAACGGAGTTATCATCCGGAAACCACTCTGCCACCCGCCCGCCCGGACAGTGCCATTGCATAATACCCCGACAAATCTTTTGTCAGGGTATAAAAATTAAATAATCGAATAATCGTGAATAATTCTATGTACAGCATAAACATTTCAAAACCTATCTTTTAATTACTCTTTAATGCAATCGGACACGGAAACTTACATTTTGTCAGCGAATGCATGTTCATTTGCAGGCCAAGAGAAGACTATCTTTGAAAATGTATCACTGGAATGACTGGCTCGATTCTAGTGACACATTTTCAAAAACAGTCTTCTCTTCGTCTGCAGATGGACTTATCTCAACACCATTGCAGCTTTCGTCAATGATATACTTTTTTGCTGTTATAACTGGGTAATTTGTACTCAAGCTGATTAATCGACTACGCGATTATTAAATAATCGATCGTGATTACTGAAAGGAATAATCGCGCAAGCCTAACCAACAGCATCAGCAACCAATGGACAAACATCAATCTTTGACGACTACAATAATAAAAATAAAATTAAACATTTACGATACACCTACATTTATCAAGTTCAATATTATTTATTTCCTGATTTATGTACATGTACACAGATACTACAGGTAATGCGTTTATGATTAAGTAACAACAATTCATCAAGAGGCAGGCTGAAGCATAAGTACCACGCAAGATTCAAGATTATTTATAGTTGTTGTTGAGTGAGGATAATACTCAAGTAATTTCGAGCACCCACAGCAATGGTAAACAATTGTTTTGTTAAAACTATTCAAACCTTCAATAGCTAAATATATACAAGTCAGGAATTCGACTACACGTAGGGTCCAAGTCGACTCGCTAACTATAGTCTCCCTAAAAAAAACCCATGTGAATGCGATAGAAAATGTCCAAATGTGTTCCAGGTATGCGTAACCTACCTTATAATGAGACTCAAATAGCTTAACTTACCAACACTCACATGTAGAAGACTACGTGCACATATAATTGAAATATACAAAATCCTTCAAAACAAAAAACGATCAACCACCATCAAACCATATAAAGTTTTGTGACAATAACAGTAAATTACACGATGTCATAGTTTAAAAATTAAGAAAACTAGATCTAGGCTAAATATTAGAAAGTTCTCATTCCCTTCATGATGAACAGACCAATGGAACAAACTACAAGAATACATTATCAATGCACCATCCATCAACTCTTTTAAATCTAGAATAGACAAACTATGGAGTAAGCATCCGCTTAGGCTTGCGCGATTTTTGCTTTGAAACATCGCGATTGAATTTATATGAAAAATCATGATTATTCGATTAAATCGTAGGTCCAAATTCCCAAAAGTAAACGTTAACTGGGACTTAGAATTTCTAGAAAAAGTCGAAATAAATGATACAAAAATAGCACGAAATTAGAACACAATTTCATGCGACAAATTCTTACCATCCTATGTCTATGCTTAATGTATACCTTATATCCATCATCGTGTGAGTGAAATTATTAATTGGTACCGCCTAAATATTGCGTATAGTTTAATAAACATTTATTTCATCAAAATTTGACATAAAATGTGGCTGAGAAAAAAAATAAATTACATGATGTATCAGCTTCCGCTTATAGCCTCCCTTTGTAGGACGAGTTTAGGTCATTACTGGAGTAAAGCGAAGGCGTTAATATGAGTAGGGCCCCCCCCCCCCTACCTTGGGAGATACTGCACAATCCACATACATAGGACGGTAGCTTTGAGTAGGTACGAGTGTAACGGCGTAAACTCGTCCTATAGTGCGGTTTATAGTTGCTTTCAGAATGTACAATTTACATTTAAGATTAATCAACAGAATGCACAGTTCAAAACACAACAATCTGAAACGTTGAAGCTTTATTTTCTTTAATTAGACTCAAAAAAGGAAAAATTATTAAACCGCCTGAAATTGCTAACTCTAGAATTAAACAGAATTATGTTCACTGATTATTGCCTACCACTCTGCAACTAAGTATATACTTGGTATTTCATGACAGACTCAGGGTCTGTAGAGAAAGAAGGAAAATTATATGGCGATTCGACGGAGTAACTAGCTGGTTTTCTCAATGACAAAGGTGTTATCTTGCTATTGTTAGCTTGTTTATCGTAGCGCTTTGTGTTGTGATTAGTAATTTATTCGACACATGCATGACACGACGGTAGGCTTGCGCGATTTTTCGATTTAATCGTGAAGTTCGATTTATTTTTTAAATCGTGATTTTTACGATGTAATTGAGGAAAGATCGGAAAATCGTCAAAAATTTCATGTTTTAAAAAAAAGTGTGTACTTTTCCGTCGCATTATATCAGTACATGAGTACAATTATAATCGATTCACGCCTGTGTTCATTGTGTGTATATCCCGCCGTGCCATGCACATGTTGAATAATTACTAATCACAACACAAAGCGCTACAATAAACAAGCTAACAATAGCGAGGTAACACCTTTGTCATTGAGAAAACCAGCTAGTTACTCCGTCGAATTGCCATATAATTTTCTCTTTCGCTGCAGACACTGAGTCTGTTGTGAATGTCAAGTATATACAGTTTCAGAGTGTTAGGCAATCAGTGAACATAATTTTAATTCTACAGTTAGCAATTTCAGATGGTCTAATAATTTTTCCTTTTTGATTCGGTTGTCAAAAAAAAAAAAAATTTAATTTAAAGAAAACAAATTTTCTTTAAATTAAAGCAAATAAAGCAACAGCATTCCAGATTGTTTTATTTTGAACTGTGCGTTCTTAAATGTAAATCGTACATTCTGAAAGCAACTATAAACCGCGCTATAGGACGAGTTTACGCCGTTACACTAGTACCTACTCAAAGCTGCCGTCCTATGTATGTGAATTGCGCAGTATCTCCCGCGGTACTAATATTAGCGTCTTCGCGCTACTCCGATAATGACCTAAACTCGTCCTGCAAAGGGAGGCTATAAGCGGAAGCATCATGTAATTTAAATTTTTTTCTCGGCGACATTTTTATCTCAAATTTTGATGAATTAAATAATGTTTATTAAACTATACGCAATATTTAGGTGGTCCCAATTAATAATTTCAAGCCCGCGATGATGGATATAAGATATACATTAAGCATAGACATAGGATGGTAAGAATTCGTCGCATGAACATGTATTCTACTTTCGTGCTATTTTTGTATCATTCATTTAAACTTTCTAGAAACAAGTCACGTTAACCCGGTTTATACTTTTGGGAATTTGGACCTACGATTTAATCGAAAATCGCGATTTTTTTTCATAAAATCGATCGCGATGTTTCAAATAAAAATCGTGCAAGCCTACAGGACGGGATATAAACACGCTGAACACAGGTGTGAATCGATTACAATTGCACTCATGTACTGATAAAATGGGACGGAAAAGTACACACTTCAGATTTTAAACAAACTTTTCCGATTTTTCCTCAATTACATCGTAAAAATTGTGATTTTAAAAATAAATCGAACTTCATGATTAAATCGAAAAATCATGCAAGCCTACATCCACTGCTATTCAATTTCGAACCACTCTTTAATACCACTAGCTACTTTAAAGATTCAGTAATAAACTACTAATATTAAGATAGCCAGCAACTGAGTCAGCACACCAGTGTATGCAGGCCAGAACTTACCTCACAAGCGAGTTGATGCCTGCTATCAGAAGAGGATCCATGGGCGTTCATTTTCAGTTTGCTAGTTTACCGAACATGCGCATTTGCTATGCCCAGTCGGACACTAAATAGTTAACTATAGTTTTGTTGGTACACGGCTCCCCATTGAATTACTAGTGCAGAAAGTTTGGAGCCAGGTACCAGTCTCTATTAACCCTTTCTATCGTCTGTTTTGATGGCTTACGAAAATGGCTTATTTTTGTCCGCTAATACGTCAAAAAGCGACCATATGACATAGTGGGAAGGAATATGGGCTTGGGAACATTGACATATATATAATGGGAAAGCATAATTTCATCAAACCTAAGTTATTTAGTGAAATATTCACACGTTTATATGCATCTATTCGTGGCAAGCGATCGTATACATTTTGAAATTTACGCAAATTTCACACTAACCATCTGAACCGAGCAATCGGTCGACTATAGTTGACTAGCCAGTTAATTATATGAAGTTTGACTGGAAATCGATTATGTTTAGGAGTCGAACGTGACCTAGGTTGTCCGCCGAAGTAACGCCGCAATGTATTGGTGGACACCAAACAATTTATTTTTCCAATGCATTAACAATAGCCTCCATTCCACAACCCTCATGGCCTATAGCCGCCAAAAAGCTATATCAGCCAACTGATTCACCAGCTCGGCGAAAGACCTGGGGCGAAACGACATGTTACAAGTATTAAGGGTTAAATTCGAAAACTGGTTTCTGATTAATATTTTTCATTTCCATTGGGAGATCAGACCAGTGGATAAACATTCAGATATAGTTTAATTAATCCCTTTTTAATTGAGTTATTTACATGTCAAGGGATACGGTCTGGAATTGAGATTTAAAATATAAATTTGTTAAATTTTAACATTCTTTGTTGACAAAATTTATTAGCCTTTAAAATTTGAGAATAATAAAGGGAGATAACTTTTCTATTTCATTTCCACTGAACGGTAAGTCTAGAAGGATTGGCGCATTTACTTATACGAACTTATACGAACTTATACGAATCCTCTACTGACAGCAGGCGTCAACAAGCCTCTAACGTCAGGAATGGGCTGCATATATTTATGGTTCATTTTAATGTTATTAAGTTGTTATTAACAATTATACATTGGCTATGTTATAATGATTCTGGAGTATAAATATTACAGATGGGTTCACAGTCGTAGTTATAGCGCAATGGATGACTTTCCCAAAGCTTGTCTAGTCTAGCTTTGAAAGAATTCACTGAGGGGCGCTGATAACGGATTCGGGTAGTTTATTCCATTGATCAGTACAGCGCAACGAGAAAGAACACTTTCGTATATTGAGTCTTGGTCTTATTTTCTTAATTTTTAGTCTGTGGCCTCGAGTTATGCTATTTGTGTCTTGTCGCTCAATAAGGTCTGCAGTAACTTGGTCATGTCGCTCAATAAGGTCTGCAGTAACTTGAGCATTTAAGTCGGCAAGGCTGTCCCAGCGTGGCAATGTTCTTTACAACATACAACAACATCAATTTACAAGGCATAAGCCATTGGCTTGTTATTGCCTCAGTGCCAAACTGGTAGGGCAGGCAACCCTGGTCTGGATACAACACGTGTAGCTATCTTCATGTGTGCATGTTCATGTAGATACACAGGCTGTTTCAAGATTAGTCCACTGTGATGTAATAATTGTATTATGACTTTGGGAATTGACGGCTCACATATGTTGTATAAGCATATGTGTAACAGCAACGTCCAAAGCCACACCACAATTAATTGTGTTCAGTCGAATTCAAATATTCTTTCTTTGAAAAAGATGTCTAGTTTGCCCTTGAATATTTCGACTGTGGTTCCTTCGACTATTGTTGTTGGCAGTGAATTCCAATGTGGTGCCACTCTATTTGCGAAGGAGTGCTTCCGAATATCTTTGCTGCTATGTTTTATGTTGAGCTTGAGCCTATGACCTCTGGTCCGTGTAACATTGGACAGTTCGAAAAAGTAGTTCTTATCAATATTATATAGATCTTTGATGAGTTTGAATGTTTCAATCAAATCTCCACGAAACTGTCTATATTTCAGTGACATTAGATTTAGGGCTTCAAGTCTTTCTGTGTAGCTATACTCTCTGATTTGTGGGACAAGTTTTGTTGCTCTGCGTTGTACTCTTTCTAATAGCTGCGATTGCCTTTTCAGTCTTGGAGACCATGCTGAGTTGCAGTATTCAAGAATGGGTCGCACAAGTGATTTGTATAGTAGCGTGAAAGTAGATTGATCAATGTTGGTAAATGTTCTCTTGATTAGTCCTATTGTACTGTTTGCCTTGGATACAATGTTCCCTATATGTATGTCAAAAGAGAGGTTTCTGTCGACATGAACCCCCAAATCTTTTTCTACATCTGATGTTGATACAGGATGTGGATCAGGTGTATCTGTCATATAGTATTTGGTTTGAGGGTTATTTCTGCCGAAGTGCATGACATGCGTTTTGTCTGTGTTGAAAGATAGTTGCCATGTCTGCGACCATTTACATACTTTATTTATGTTTTCCTGAATCTGACTGGTAGCTGGGTTGCCGTACATCTTTGTATCATCTGCAAATATTTTGCAGTGGCAGGTTAATCGATCAGGTAGGTCATTTATATATATCAGAAAAAGTATAGGTCCTAGAACACTTCCTTGTGGCACGCCGCTGGTCACCTCAATCCAGTCCGATGATGCATCATTAATTCTAACTCTCTGGCTCCTGTTGCTTAAGTAGTTCCCTATCCATTTTACTAAATTTTCGCCAATACCATAGCTTCTCAGTTTTGTTTGGAGTCGTTGGTGTGGCACAGTATCGAAAGCTTTTGAAAAGTCTAAATATATTGCATCGACAGGTTCGTTTGAGTCAAGCATGGCTGTTAAATCCTCCAGGTATTCTAGTAGTTGAGTTTTACATGATCTTTTACGTCTAAATCCATGCTGACATTTGGTAAATAGATTAGCCGTTTCCAGGAAATTTACAATACTGTCTCTTATAAAAGATTCTAGGACCTTGCATAATGTAGAAGTGAGACTGATTGGTCTGTAGTTGCTTGGGTCATTCTTGGAGCCTTTTTTGTGTATGCAGCATACATTTGCCATTTTCCAGATGTCGGGTAAAATGCCTTCTTCAAGAGACTTGTTGAAAATTATGCATAGTGGTGTACTAATTTCTTTAGCAGCTTCTTTTAGTATTCTCACTGGTATTTCATCCGGGCCATTGCTTTTGTTGGGGTTGAGTCCTTTTAGTTTATTTTCGATGGCAATAGGTGTTATTAATATGTCTTTTAGTATGGTACCATTGTTTCTGGGGTTAATGATTGGTGTAGAAAGAAGATTTTCTGGAGTGAACATGTTTGAGAAAAATGTGTTGAGAATGTTTGCTTTTTCTGTATCATCTGTGGTCATGGTGTCGTTTGCAGGGTTACGTAGCTTGCTAATTGATTCACGTAGAACTGTTTTACTCTTGACATAGTTCCAAAAGGCTTTAGGATTTTTCTTACTTTCAGTTGCCACTTTACGTTCAAATGTCTGTTTTGATTTTCTGATGCATGCTGTTGCTTTGTTTCTAGCAATTTTGTAGAGTGTGTAATCTGTAGTTTTCTTAGTTTCATTGTATCTTTTGTATGCACGCTTTTTGCTATTGAGTGAATCTGTTGCCGCCCGATCAATCCAGAGGTGCTTTTTCTTGCCATGGTTTTTTGTTGTAGGTATATACTGTTCTTTCACTGTGTTCAATGTTTTGTGTAGGAAGTTCCAAGCTTCTGATGCATTAAGTTGGTGTAGATGATTCCAGTCAGTCGTTCCTAAGTCTCTTCGCAGTTCGTTATATCGTCCTTTGTTCAACAGTAGTTTTGGCTTAGCTATTTGTTTGCTTGTGCTTAAGATGTCAGGATGTAGTGATATTTGTAGAATGTCATGATCACTTTTACCTAGCGGCGGTAGGTGAGTTATTTCATGGACGATGTTTTCGTTGTTTGTTAAAACTAGATCCAAAAGATTTGAAGTCTGATTTATTCTATGTCGAGTCGGATTAGTAACTAGTTGCTGTAGAAAAATATCGCTGGTAGTATTAAGAAAGCGTCTTCTTCTTCTTTTGGAGAAAAGCCTGTGTTCCAATTTATCGATGGGTAGTTGAAGTCCCCTACTATAAGAATATGGTCTGTATTTGCTGCATCAACTTTCTGTAGTAGGTTTAAGAGGTTTTTGTTATTTGAGCCATCTGAGCTGGGACTTCTGTAGATGCAACCAATGATAATTCTTTCCTTTTGTTGTGTCGTCCATGTACTCCATACTGATTCGGTAAAGTCATCGTCATTCAAGATGTCACAGGATTGAGCATTTAGTGATACATGTGTATATATAATAACTCCCCTTGATGGTTTATTATTCAGTGATAGTTGGTACTCATCAATCTGTAGTTCACTAATGTTGATGGTTGTGTTTTTAGGTAAGGCTTCCGTGATTAATATGATTGCAGGGCGAATATTCTGTACTAGTGTTTCGAGCTCAGCCTTTTTATTAATCAAACTATCTGCATTTGTGTATATACATGTGTTCGTTACTGTTTTAGAATTTCCATTGTTGTTTGATTGTAAATGTTTTGGCAATTGATTTGTGCTAATTTCTGCCTGGGAATGTACATGCAGTTCAGTATTTGTGTTTGTATTGCTGTTGATAGTGTCTATGTATGGCTCATCATCTGGAGTGGCTATGGACTCGTTGTGTAATAAACTGAAATGGTTTGATAGTTGTATTGGTACTTGTTTATATATGACTGGCCGTGTACCGGATTGATCGCAAGATGGTAAAACTAGCACCTCCATGTCCTTCCATTTCGAAAATCCTGTAAAAGGTAATAATTTATGTAATCTTGGATGTTAGTGGATAGGAGATTTATTCCTGATTTGTTGGGATGGACATTGTCCCAGAATAACTCACCATATACTTGGCCCTCTTCGCTGCTGAAAATAAAAGAATGGTTAATGAAAGTCACAGCGAGCCACACCGCTAGGGATTCTAGTCGTGTGTTGAACTCACTGACCAGATCATTTTCATATGGTTCGTTTGGGCGTGGAAGCAGTGATGATACAAATACCTGTGTTTCGGGTGACTGGCGACGGATTGTTTGTATGAGTGTAGTGTAGTCCTCTATCATTCTGTCAAGGCTCTTACGACCGATATCATTTGTTCCTACATGTACCACAATCCCATCGTATCGTTCATCGGCTACAGATTTCTCGATTTGGTATGTGATTTCGCTTATACGCGCGCCGCTGAAGGACCTAATTTTGATGTCGGTATCATCGGATGACATATATCGCCCACTTAGTTTTTTAAACGTTGAGCTTCCAATTAGAAGAACATTATTCTTCTGCTTATCATTGGAATGTCCACTTTGTTGTTGTGGTGAAAGCCTATTGCTTGGGTGCCGTTGTTTGTGTGCAGTGCTAGAGTGATGCTGGTATGAACTGAGTGTTTGGTGTTGTTTGTGTGCAGTGCTGGGGTGTTGCTGGTATGAACTGAGTGTTTGGTGTTGTTTATGTGCAGCGCTGGGGTGTTGGTATGGATTGAGTTTTTGATGGTTATCTGACTGTAGCCTGTGGTTGTTGTTATGGCAGTGCGTGTATGATGTACCTGCGACTACCTCATTGTATTGCCGCACACCTGGTTTGGCCTGGCTCCTATGGTCTCTTCCTTGAGACTCACTGAGTGCTTGTGGCATGGCTGGTATACGTGGTTCAGTGTGGTGATTTTGATGGATGTTGTTCTGTTGTGCTTGTTGTTTGGCTGGTTTACGTGGTGCAGTGTTGTGCTTGTTGTTTGGCTGGTTTACGTGGTGCAGTGTTGTGACATAAGTTGTCACATAACTTATAAATAATAACAGTATTAATAACAACAGTAACAAGCCCGCTAATATTTTGAGCCCAGTTTCTTATGGTAAATATAGATTGACATTAAGACTTAGTTACCTTTAATCGTCCAACAATGATAAGAAAGTCTAATATTTTATTAATACTGCATGCCATGTTACGTGTTCAGTGTTGCGTTCGTCCTCATCTATTCAGTATTCTCATGTCCTATATTGTTGTTATATGTTATATACAACAATATACAACAGTAGGAATGAATGCTGGTACTGATTGACGGATGTTAGGATCCACCGCATCATAGGCCTTGCGTTTGGTGGATGCATGTATTGAATTGTTAAATTATTTACCTGCATGAAAATAAAGAATCTTGAATCTTGAAATCTTGAGGAATGTCTGTATATTCTGAGAGTGGCTTCGTCTGGTAGGTCAGTTCAGTTCAGTTCAGTTGGTGCAATCCTCTGCTGTCCCGAGAACCGCTATAAGTAGCGTACGGCATCACAAACAGTTATTTTAGTTTAGTCTTTGGTAATGTCTATATTAGAGGTTAGAGGTTACGCAGCACTATTGTCTAACGTGTAGATCTCGTAGTATTTTAGAACTCCGTTGTAATATCCAGTCTTCCTGTATGTATTCATGGTATGGGAGTATATTATTGAGGTAAGAACCCTACAAACAATGCTATGTTGGGCCAACGTATGCTTATTCCTTGGCCCAACATAGTTTTGTTCATTGGAATTATGTTGGCCAAACATATCACATAGTTTTCGACGTAAAATCTACGTTGTGCCAACGTAACTAACCTAACTTCAGCCAGCAGACGTAAATACAACATAGGCCCAACGTAACTAATTTTCTATTAATCAACCAGACGTAAGGCCAACATTGGGCCAACGAAACCACATATTGGGCCGACCTAAGGCTAACAAGCAAAACTACGTTGGGTCAGCAAATAAAACTTACGTTGAGCCAGCAAAACAATGTTTGCTGGAAATTAATGTATAAGGATGTCTTAGGATGTTGCTTAATTAGCTTGTTCAACATTGTGGTTCTGCCACTTCATTTTCCACTAACTTATACGACGGATGCACATGACTTCCAGGTATTTTATACTCTGCAGTAAAGGCGTACTTAATTTCCTGATCTTGCCGGAAACGATCGGCCAATCCTACCTCAAATTTAAACACTGAATCGATGCTTACTAATGCATATTGGATGTGTGCATGTGTTGCGCATGCGTTGAGATGGACGTCTCCAGTTTTTTGCTCTAATAGTTTTTATATGTTTTCTATGATTTTAGCTTAAAATTATGTACAGTTAGTTGGCAAACAGTGGCTAATATTGTAAATTCTTCTACTAAAATATTCGGATGACTGTGTTCAAGTCTTAATTACTGAAATAAACAGGAAATCACCAAAAACAGTAGTAACCAAGGACGCTGTAGATCGACGAAGACATTAATGGTGGACATGATAAATTCTATTTTCCATCAAGGAAGTCTGAAATAATAATAATCCTGTAACCATATTCTCAGTCACCGGAAGTCACCCTCTTAGCTACTGATAAAATAAAGTATTAATTTCGATGGGTGTTGCGCTACCTGTTACAGCATATCTCTGGAACCTGCAACCCGAACACATGCTGACAGTAGCAGCAACAACCAAGTCGAACACGGTTAGAATTTCTTCAACTACACATACATAACAGTGAAGCCAAAGAATTATAAATTGTGAGTATTATCCTGCCATGCATGCAGACCACGGGTAAATGATGACCTAAATTGGAACAATAGTTGTCACCAGCAATAAGACAAGTAAACACATTAAAAAGTAGTAAATAAATAGCTCAACAAATAACAGAACATGCCTTACATGGACAAATCAATCTGTTGCATTGATTGCAATGACACAAGTAAACCTGTTCATAACTGTACTTACAGCAGTTTACGATGTGGTCCATGTAAAGAAAAACGCTGGCCAGCTAAAGTACTAAGACCATCCCAAAAAGGCTCCAAACAGAAGCCAAGTCACTCAGGTCCATCAAGAGGTCCACAACCTAGCACCCCTGTTAATGTGATCGGCGCTTGCAGCAACTATGCACCAACCCCTAACCATGTGAGCCCTAGCTGTGAACAACAGGTAAAAAATCATGAAAAAGGAGTGGGATGTGATATCTGCAAGTACTGGTTTCACAACGAATGCAAAAATATATCTGATGCACTTTACAATATGCTTAATAGCGAGGAAAGTGATCAAATTAATTGGTTTTGCAACTTTTGCAAACACGGGGCTCAAAGGCTTTTTCAACAACTACTTGTTCTTAGCGAGAGACAGGACAAAATGGAGGACAATTTGAACATGCTTAATACGAAACACACCTAAATAAAACAGTAAACACATATTTATTGCAGCGGATTTGACCCCCAAACAGAGACTAGAGCAACAAGAGCTACGACAGAAAAGAGACAGTAATAATAAAATTTTGCAAGAGGAGGGAGAACTAGACTTTGTCTGGATTATTAGGTTGCATCGTCTGGTCAAAACAAAAAAAATGACTCGACAACAAGCTGGAACATTAATGTACTGGTACTGGGAAACTGTACATATTGTAAATAGCTGCAGCCAGGCCAAAATAAACCACTTCTATTGTATATACTGCAAGGTGATGTCTATCATACCAGTTTATATGAATACATGAGTGAATGAACGTATAGCTGGCCACGCTCTACCAATCCATCTAGAATAAGATGTCCCTACACGTCAATGTATGTTTCCAACTGATTCTCTGGATTCGGTGGGCTATCCTACCAGTAATGCTCTAAGACTCAATTGGCTGCCCTACCATTCATCCGAATGTTATAAAAATGTATATATGCAATGCATACGACCATGTGACGATGGATTCGGTGGGCTACCATATCAGCATTGCTTCAAGGCTCAGCGGGCTGCCCTACCATCCATCCAAATGTTGTAAAAATGTAGATATGTAGTAGAGATGATCAAGTGACTGGATTCGGTGGACTACCCTACCATCAATGCAGTCAGGCTCGGTGGGCCGCACTACCATCCATACAAATATGCGTGTAGATATGTACATATTAGCCACACTGTAAACAAATGCAAAGCACAAGTAATCTGAAAAAAATGAAGAAAAAAAAGAAAAAAAGAATTTTTGAAACAAGCAAAAAACAAGAACCTAACACAGTTCTATCTCGTCACTAAGAATTATAATAGAGCACAACTTCATGCACAACACATAATAACGAAATGGGATTATTGAAGTTAAGATCAATAATAGGCTTAACAGGTAGTGATAGTGCATTGGGTAGGCTATTCCATACATTGTTGACTCAGCTTGTAAATGAATGTTTCCTTATATCTTGTTTGGCCCTTTCCTTTCGTACTGTCAGGCTATGGCCTCTTGTGTAGATGTTTACTATTAACTCAAACAAGTTGTCACATCCATGTCATACATTCCACTAAGGATTTTGTAAACTTCAATCATGTCACCTCTCAGTCATCTATTTATTTGAGCGTTAACATCAGTAGTATGCAAAATTATGGAATACTTCATCCGAGCCTGTGGATGGCTGGCCTAGCTCGAAGATCGATTTTGAAGCTCTCTCTATTTACTAGTGGTGTGTTGTGTTAGTACGCCTGCTGCTTAATGATAGATGTGCGTATTCTGTGGAGGGTCTAACATAAGCCTCTGCTGAGAGTCTCAATTCAAGATTTGAAGGCTGGAGGAATGGCGTTATTACTGGAGCAGTCGAGTAGTAACTTGGTCATTGAGGATATATCAGTGTAGCTCACAGGGTTCCATCAGGTCATTCCGACATGAATCGCTCGGCCATCGCGTAGCATGTGCACAACGAACGAGGTGGCTGTCTAGCTCTGAGTTTCAGGGATTCGGATCCTGCGTGACGTCGCTCCGGAAAGTACATAGACTGGCTCCTAAGGCCGGTGGAACTCAATCATTCCAGTGGGGCCGTGCGACCATTGCCGCTAAGATTAAACCGCATGGTGTCATCCCAGCTATTCGTGTCACGGGTATGTCGTCCCATGTTGATTTAAACTATGGAGAATAATATATATAGAAAAAGGAATATCAGTTTGTCAAACAAGGTAGATTGTCTGACAGTAATTGAACATATAATAATAATACATAATGTAGAGCTAGCTGGTGTACTTTGCACATGGGGTCGCCGGAGGTACCACATGGATTCGTAAATCCACAGAGGTATTCCCGCAAGGGAAGCATCAGCACAACGAGGTCACTGCTTAACTTAATATAAGCTATTATACCTTCATCATACACAATAAAGAGCCTCCTGTCATTGTGAGAGTGATTTACCTCACATGGGCCTGTGTCACCTAGATGACTTGTGTAGATCGGATCGACCGGTCGGATACCAGCCGTACCAGCTAAGCTGGGTATGCACTGCCCATTCTGGATTCGATCCGTGAACATGCCCCACCCCCTGGGTAGAGCTATAAGCGTATATGGATCTATGAGAGAGATCGCGTTATAAAAAAATGACTAAGTTCGTTAAAGCGCATAGTGCGCATGTGCTTGCTTAATACTATTTTTGACAGAGCGCGTAATTTACGACCAAGCTAGGATGACGCTTTTAGTGTACCGAGAAGGTACAATGTAATCCTTTTTAATAACTTGTTCCCGCCGAATCTGGCGTCGCCGAATCTGGCATTAATCAAGACCAGAATTCGACGGGCTTTCTAAATCTGTAAACCATTTCAAAGTCGGTTAAGAAATGGCTGAGTTATCCACGGAAAGCCCCTTTTGATTATCTTCAAGGTATTGCCATGACGTCATAATCACGTGTACGCAGAACTTCTAGAATGCTCTAGAACATTCGACTGCATTATTGTTAGCTACGTGCTGATTGGCTGTTGCTCGACCGATAATTGGTTGGAGCCTGCGCCTGCGACGTCACAAGTAGTATAAAAGGAGACAAACTCCAGGGCTCGAGAGCATCCTCGGCCAGGGGTCGATTAGGTTGGACCTGTTTCAGGTACAATCAGCAAGACAGGTATTATGCAGATCATTTCGGTCTCTGTCAGTTTCTCTCCCGTAGCCAGCAATAATCCAACCCACCACATTAAAGCAATTTTGTATCTCCTGTTGGTGCGGGAGCATTTTTGGAACTTTTGGATATTATTCACGAATATATCAAGAACTAACTCGGAACACGAACTTGCGGTGAGGCCTTTCCTGGCCTGAAAATGTGATTCTACAGATGTAGAGGCAGCGATGTTCTTTGGTGGATGACTCGCCAGATCTGCCGGCCATGCCAAAAAGTGGTTATTCAGCCGTCCCCGCACTGATGTCTTGCAAGTTTATCTAATCTTTTTGACCGCAGCAAAGTAAACTTTGCCCGGTACGTCCTCAGAGCCGGCTGATGTACCCCGCACCGTTGAGTTTAGTTATGTATCTTCATCCGCATTCAACAACCCCCACTTATGATCGGAGTGTTGGCAATTTCCATCCATACGATCGGTGTACGGGAACTTTCGTCATAACAGTAATGTTATTGTATCTCTTGCTGACTACTCGTTAGACATTCTATATTGTGATTACAGTCCTGAGTTCGATCCGCTCCCATCATGGGCTGCTTGCGGGAATCCTGTTTTCCGAAACTGGCATGCGGGAACTTTCCAGCTTCCAGGGAATGCATCAACTCACGTCAAGTTCAAATTCAAGAGACGGTGGACCCCTACATAATACAATATATATATATATATATATATATATATATATATATATATATATATATATATATATATATATATATATATATATATATATATATATACATATATATATATATATATATATATATATATATACATATATATATATATATATATATATATATATATATATATATATATATATATATATATATATATATATATATATATATATATATATATATATATATATATATAAATATATATATATATATATATATATATATATATATATATATATATATATATGACACAATTAGTTCAGGTTTAACCTAGTCCTAAAAGACGAACAAGAGACATGGGACATTGGACAGAAAGACAATATATTTACAGGTACATAGGTGTGCTTATCTTGCTAATTAAAATTATTATTATTATTATTATTATTATTATTTGTTTTGGTGACTGGGTGCAAGTATGATAATGCCATGGTGGTGTGGGTTTTTGGGAGGTTTTTTTTTATTGGTTGGGTTTTTTATTAATGGCCTAGTATGTGTTTATAATCATATTTTTGATCTTCTGTTTAAATGACTGTAGAGTAATAATGTTTGTGCGTGTCTTTGTATCTGTGTTAGTCCATAATTGTATTGCTTTATATGAGGGTTTTTGTTGAGCTGCTTTTGTTTGGTGGTGTCTTGTGTGCAGGTTATTATTGTAGAAGTCTCTTAAAATTGTGCATAATTGGAGCCTTCCAATGTCCTCCAGTTTTAGAATCTTTTCTACTTTAAAGATATCCTGGCCACTGCTGTTTGTGCAAACAATTTAATAGATTGCTTTTGTTGTGATTTTAGTTTATTTGGTTTAGCTTCAGATGTGTTAGTCCAGATAGCATTACAGTAAGTGATGTCAGGACGTATCATTATTGTGCAGTACAGATTTTTAATAATATTCGGTGTTAGATAGGGTTTTAGTCGGTGCATGATGCCAATGCTCTTTGCTACCTTGGATGTTACGACTTCAATATGCGTCTCCCATTTCAGATTCCTATCCAAAGTGACTCTTAAAAACTTGGCATATTGGGCTTCATGTATTATCTGGTTGTCGATGTAAAGTTTTGGGAGAGATGCTTCCTTTAATTTATTAGATTTTGTAAATAATATATAATTGGGTTTACTTACATTTAAGGACAGTTTGTTAACTTTAAACCAATCTATTAACTTTGCCATTTCATTATTGACATGTTTGTAAAGAATTTCTATGCCCTTGTGGCTGCTGAAATCATTAGTATCATCTGCAAAGAGGATTAAAGAGAGATGGTTACAGACTTTGGGTATGCCATTCATATACAAGAGAAACAGCAGGGGGCCAAGGACTGCACCTTGGGGTACACCACAGATTCCCTCTTTATATTCTGAAATGACTCCATTGAATTGCACACATTGTTTTCTGTTTGACAGGTAGCTCTGTATCCAATTCAATGCAATGCCCCATATTCCATAGAGTACAAGCTTTTGTAATAGAATTGAACAATTGTGTCGAAGGCTTTGGAAAGGTCCAGGAATACACCCAAAGTATGTTCATTATTCTCTAGGGAAATCGATAGTTTTTCAATCATATCCACAATGGCAAGCATAGTAGAGTGTTTTTCTCTGAAACCATACTGAGATGGATATAAGATGGAGTTTTTGCTTAGGTAATTGGTAATTCTACTAAAATACAGCTTTTCCAGGAGTTTAGAGAAGAGTGGAAGTACCTAGACTGGCCTATAGTTAGTAAAGTCAGATGCATCGTTGGCTTTGTATAGCGGTGTAACACATGCAACCTTTAGTCTTGTTGGAAATATACCCTGTGTCAGTGATAGATTACAAATGTGAATCAGTGGAGTTAGTATTTCTGCAACACAGTGTTTGAATATTTTCCATTTAAAAGTATCAATGCCAGCACTTTTGGTTGTGTTAATTTGCATTAATATTTTGTAAATTTCTTCACTATCAGTAGGATTTAGGAAAAAGGAGTGTTGATAGCTACCTGTCAGATAGTCCTGTACATGTATGTTCGAGCTAGAGTGAGCGTGTCTGCCAACGTCTACTCGGCTATGACGCAAATGCTCTGTACCTGTCAAAGATGGCCAAAGAGATGCCCTGTGGTAAGGAGACAGTGCGCCGTTGGTCCGGTGTCAGTGGTGTAGCCCGCTTTAAGGAGGAGCTCCTAGCAGACCGCCGGTTTGGATTTGCTGAGGTAGATATAGAGGTCCCTAAGGCTTTGTGGGCAAGGGTTGAGGAAATGCCCCCGCTCTTCTATAACCACAAGATCCCGGTAGAGGCCATCTCTTCTGAGATGTAGGCATATCTAGAGCATACAGGGCGGAAGCGACCCACCTGCGACTCCGAAGAACATACCTACTCCTGAGGCGATGGCTGGTATGGCTTCAGAAATCTTCTCCACCTCCTCATGGAGAGCATTGTTGGCGATCTTGCGGACCGTCTCGCCAGCCTTCATTGTGAACAGAGCGATCAGAGCCCCAACTGCTGCCAGCGGACCGATAGAACCTTTTATGTAAGTGCGATAGATTCCTTTCACTCTGTGTACTAGCTTGCAGGATTCAGGTGCGGTCTCCGCTACATCATCATACCCACCCGCGGTCTCCGCTACATCGTAGTCGTCTGCATCACAATCCTCCTCATCATAGTCCTCCTCGTAGTCCTCGTCATCTATATCCTCTGACAAAGTAGCAGAGACCGCGGACGAAGTAGTGGAGACCGCGCAGCCTTCTGATGAATGAAAAAAAGTTTCAGCAGCTGCGACAGTCCGTCAGCGATGACGCGTAGAGCAGGCCAGTTTCCTGGCTGGATTCAGCTTCTAGGTGAAGGTCTGCGCCTTTTCCAGAGATGGCTTGAAGTGTGACAGCTCACCTGTCTCCTTGTTGCTGAAGATGAAGTGGTACAGCTCAGCTGCCCTCTGTACACCTGCGATAAAGTCCCCTTTGGTCTCCTTGAGGGTTAGGCTGTCATATATGGTCTCGGGCAGGGCACGTCCACACTTGGAGCTGAAGTAGAGCAACCGGGCATTGTGGTGGATGTCTGTTGACATCTCACGGGGGTACTTCTGAAAGAGGATGAAGACAGTTATCTGTGTGTGCCGGACACACCTGGTGATGTTGCTGAGGTAGGTGACTGTCCTCTGGTCCATTGCAGGGTCATCGATAACTAGAACAAGTGGTTCTGTCAGTCAGGCTGCCAGCAGCTTCTCAATCAGTGCTTGCAGGTTCTGCATCTTGGTGATTGGACCATTGTACCATTGATCATTACGGTCAACTGCCTCAGCGGTGGAGGCAGACACCAGAAGGGTGTATTGAGAGTGGAGATGTTCGGCCAGGAGAGCCCGCAGCAAGATGTTTTTCCCATGTCCTGACAGGGAAATGACCAGCACCACCTGGCCAGCATCGGCCAGCCTACTGTCGAATGGTACAGACATGCGTGCGGAGGATGGTTAGCACTTGGTCGGCGGTAGCCTCGTCTATATCTGGGAGACTAAACGGCGGTACTTCCTGCACCAGCTCTTTCGCCTGCAGAATGGGTAATCCTGCACCTCCAGCAGATACGAAGTATGCAATGGAGGTGCCAAGCATGAAATCCCAGCAGCAGCTGAGAAGATAGTGTAGAGGGACTGTGTCAGCACCCACAGTGTCTAGCACATCCAGTATCTGTATGATACATGCACCGGAAGCCATGACTATCCTGTGGTCTTAAGTGGCAAACCAAAGAACTCTGACTTCTTCACCTCTGGTAGCTGGAGGCTGGCGGTAGCACCTGTTTTGCCATCGACAGTGATATGGCTCAGGCCGAGGTTGCCAACCCTGAGATTCTCTCCATCCTATTGGGATGAGCTCCGTGGTTTCAGGAGATCCTTAACCAGGTCTTGTGCATAGAACTCAGACATAACCTTGATGGCACCAGCCTCATCGACTTCGAGTATACCTCGCATCGTTGCCCTGTCTTTGATGCTCATCCCCTTGTATACAGTCTTGGCCTTGTTAATGGCCGATTGTCCTACCATAACAGTGTTCCTGATCAGATCTCGGGCTGGATGGTACCTCAGATCTCCTGTGAGTCTCCCTTCTCATCGAAGTCTAGGAAGGAGATAGGGGCAAAAGTGTCCTCTGAACCAAGGCATGCCTCGCCCAAGTGAGCAAGATCGCCAAGCTCTTTGCTTTCTAGGTCTGTGAGTGACAGAGTCATAGTGATATATACACGGCTTAAACCTACTAGTCATACCCCTAGTGAAATAGTTGGGTATAGGAGGACCATGCAGTCGGCCAAGGGAATAGGTAGCAGTGCTCAGGGTACTGGCCCTCTCTGCAGGGCATGCCTCGTGGGCGGAACACCATTCCCGGGCATTGGCGATCCTCAGTCCGCATGCTCGACTATGAGTTACACACCACCCTCTGGCACGCCATGCCTCATATGCTGCAGAGGTCTCGTGATCCATCTCTCACTATTCAGAGGGGTTAAACGTAGGCGAAGATGATCTCAGTCATTGCACTCGTTGCTAGCCCTAGAACCACGGCCTCCATTAGTGTAACATGTTCACTAAGATCGAGTGAACAGCTACTCGGTGTAGTACCCAATTCCAATCTTGTCATTGGAGAGCATGCTTTCTCCATAGCTGGACCAAAACTTTGGAACGACCTTCCATCCAACATTCAAAACAGCAACAATGTTGAGGCTTTCAAAACTCTTCTAAAAACCCATTTGTTCCAAAAAGCATATTTCACTATTTTAAATTAGCTTTAACTTTTGTAAAGCGCCTTTGGGCAGTTAATTCTGGAATTGGCGCTATGTAAATGCATACATGTAAAGGCGATCTTTGGGATGGGGTGAGTTATTTCGAGACAGTGCCCGGCCACCCCACTCACCA
Source organism: Chaetoderma sp. LZ-2023a (assembly GCA_034401795.1). Taxonomy (NCBI): domain Eukaryota; kingdom Metazoa; phylum Mollusca; class Caudofoveata; order Chaetodermatida; family Chaetodermatidae; genus Chaetoderma; species Chaetoderma sp. LZ-2023a. The sequence continues at coordinate 45,732,768 of CM067375.1, read as the reverse complement.
CTGTAGCGAGGACAGCCACAGTGGCAGCAGGGAGAACCTCATATCCCCCTGTCATCTTCACCACGGCCACATTCGCCACCACGTTACTGGCGACATGGACTGCCAGAGGTTTTGCCTTGGTCAGTAACTTCTGTGTTTTGGTTCGCAGCAGGTTCTCCACCTTGTGAAGACTCGTCTGTCTCTCGGGCAGTTGCTTCACGATCTGTACCATTGATGTCATTGTTTAAGCACTGGGTATACAACACTGTTAAATGTCTGCGTCCCCTGTCGAGAGATCTAATAAGATCATCCCAGTCTGCATCTGCCAAGTGGCCGGGTTGGTACTCAGGAATATTCATCCCTCTATTGAGACATCTTAAACATGTCCGGGCTCATGCCATGCGAGAAGTACTATGAGGTCTTCCATAGGGTGTTGAAGGACTACAAGAAGAGGACACCAGATGAGCTCGCTCAGCTCTCCGGTGCTGAGCTGACAGAGGAGCTGACAGCTGTGAAGGTCTAACTAGGATTTGGTAAGGGGCAGATCTGCTTCCTCGAATACCTTATCATGGGCGGCAGTATCCTCGAGCAGCTCCTACGAGCTAAAGGTTCTAGAAGGATCGGGAGTATCTGTCAGATGTGTTCCAGCAGTTGCAGACCTCCATGGCCTCACCGGACTCAGAGCTGAACAAGGCTCTGCAACACTACAAGCTGGAAAAAGGATGCACTGTGGAACCATCCAGCCCTTGCATGTGCATGTTGACAGCGTGTATAGGGGCTGTAGGGAAGGCCAAGCTGGTTTAGTGTATCACCGTGGTCCCCACTGTTACTGTAGAGAGTCAGGATAGTCTTATAGCTGATTTGCTAGCGGCAGAGTAGGCTGATCCCGAGCGCCACGATAGCTAGGCCTGACAACACTCATAGAGCTACCATGGGAAGCAGTGTCATCTCGACTGGCTGCAATGTCGGGGTCGGAGCTGCCATGGGAAGCGTCGTGTCGACTGGCTGCAGTGTCAGGGTCGGAACGACTGTATGGTCCGTACTACACATAGGTGCGTTGATAGCAGTGTTGAAGCCGAAGTGGACACAGGGGGAACTCCCCTCGACTATCATGTTGTTATAGCCCCTGACTTGGTGGTCCTCGATGTTCACGATCATGTTGCTCGGAATCCACCGTAGGTGTGGTGAAATAGCAAAGTCAAGTTTGTGACGGGCCTTCTGCAACACCTGCTGGAACTTAGCAATAAGATGGGGCAGTTGGTCAGCGGTTGTGGGTTGATGGAGAAGCTGGTTCGGGACCGTACATCCACTGTGATGGAGAACGGTGTTAGCTCTGGTATATCATCCAGTAGACCTCTCAGGCCAGTCAAGGGTGTACCCAGGAGGGGCGGTTGTCTCCGGATGAGGTTCAGTGGGAAGGCCATCTATGCTGGTGTTCTTAAAGCTACCGTATAGGCAGCACACTATTTGTAGTCATCTAGACTCCATAGACTGGCGGGGTGACCTCGCCGTAACATCTCGTTTTTTAGCTCCTCCATATAAACCCGCCCACTGGAGCCATTGAGGTATTGCTGTCGCACTTTAAGTTTCTCCGTGCGATACAGGGCTTGGCCCATCAATATATGGTGGTACTCTTCATCGGTGACCAGGCCATCATCGAGAGCTTTGCTGACAGACTCGTCGATAGTCCATAGCATACTCTGTGCCAGTGTCAAGTACTAAGCATGCTTCTACAGCCTCCTTGTGATCTGCCGCTGCCCCACCCCCAAGCCCGTGGCCAAGACAGTGGCGGCTAGTGTCACACCACCCAGTGGGATGGCGACGAGGGCACCCACCCCTGTAGCGAGAGTGGCCACAGCTGCCACACCAGCACTGGCTCCAATCACACCCGCAGCAGTGGTTGTATGCGCGAGGATGTTGTATGCTGTCTTATATCGCCTGCACATTCTGCTGTACTTTTCTGCCTCATGGACGAGATTCTGCCTGATGGTATCTATCTGCTGGAGTCGCCAGCCATGGATGGTGGCGCCCTCGTCAGCAGTCAGAGAGGGGTATAGTTCTGGCTGCTTCCACCACTCTGATTTTGCCATAGTATATCTGGAGGCTTAAACCGGCATCACCTGCAGAATCTGCTCATGAGTCATAGAAGGGTTCATTTTGGAGAGCCCGGCGAACCATACCAGCTTGCGGGTGTTGAGACAGACATCTCTTAGAAAGTGGTCATCCAGCACTATGTCGGGTGCCAGTAGCTTTCTGAGATGTGACATCTGGAACTTCACCTTATCACCAAGATAGTAGGTCCGCTGCTGGAGGGCTTTCTTGGTCTTACTCTCTTGCGCCATCTCCTCTTCCCACTGCATGACCTCTGGCTCATCCTTGTCTGAGAAGACACCTGGCTCATCCTCGTCTGTAAAGATATCTGGCTCATCGCCGTCTTTCAAGACTCCTGCGTCCCGCTTACTCTTCTTCATGAGATCCTGCCAGTATTTGGAAGCTTCACTGTTCCTTCACCTCCTTGCAATGCTCGCGTTCTGTTGATACCGGCTCTTCCGCTGTAGTTGCTCTCCTTCTTGTTGCAGTGCGAGCATCTGTTCGTTTTGTGCAGGGGTCATGAAGGGGCACCCCTCTTTCATCATCTCGGCAAAGGTCAGATATTCCTGGTATGATATCATGTTGTCTTCAGGTCAAGGTGTAATAAGAGTGTAAACTCTAAATGGGTGTCCGATATCCCATCCGTGCTGGCATATATGTTAATGGAGGGGCTGTCAAACAGGTGATTTACAGGTGTGAACAGGCTAGGACTGATAGCTTCCCATAGGTTGCTGTTGGCAACTGGGTGATACTCTATCATGTCCCGGCCGACTTCTACCAGTGAGCGGCTGTGTGCACTGCCCGGAGGTTGATGTAGCACATCAGCATGTATGTATGTTGTGCCCCACTGGGGCACCTCGAAGAGGACCCATTCTACATGGTACTGTACCACCCATCTCCCCTTTAGAGAGGGCAAGATTACGTTCTCACCACCGGAGAGCAGCAGTCTGACAATCGGTACGGGTTATATGTCTCATTTAAACCCCTCATATAGCATGCTATGGAACCCATATTTGCTCACGCGACTGGTCTTGCTGACCTCGCAGATGTGTACGCAGTTGATGCTGCCAAGGTAGAAGAGAGCGATGGCAAGTCATTCGCCCTACAGTATGAATCAATCTCAAAGGCATTCTCCCACCACCCCATTGGTGGTGATGGGGTGGAGCTGCTCACAGACCTCAAGGATGTGACGAAGGCGTGCCTGGGTCGCAACATAGATGGCCACAAGATCGTGTTTCGGTACGATTTCCCGAAGAGGAAGTACATCCTCGAGCCGTTGATTGAGCTCTCGGATACAGAGGTGGCAGACATCAACACCCTAAATAGCGACGTCAGCCTTCATCTGGTCAAACCCTATTCGAGTGGTGCCCCGCCGATGGCCCGTGATGGCCTGCTATTGACCCTGGCAAAAAACCTGCAGTTCATATTTGAGAAGAATAAAGTGTGGTACAGCGCTGGACCTGGGGTGACTGGCAAACATGGCTGCCCCTATATAGGCCTCCCGCACTCATTGACATAGAGGTTACCCCCTCTCCACTGTTGTGAAAAAGGATGGGACAGTTCGAAAGCTCTACAATCGGGGATCATCGTTCCTCACCTACATTTTGCGAAATGGCTCGACTGTAGGTGAAGCCTGTAGGATGCACTGTGGAACCATCCAGCCCTTGCATGTGCATGTTGACAGCGTGTATAGGGCAGAGTGCTATCAACGCACCTATGTGTAGTACGGACCATACAGTCGTTCCGACCCTGACACTGCAGCCAGTCGACACGACGCTTCCCATGGCAGCTCCGACCCCGACATTGCATAGGTGAAGGTGTCTCCCTGACGAGGGTGGGTCACCGGATCGGGGTTACAGGTGGAAAGCTCCTGCTGCGTCGCTCATTCGATGGACCAGAAGAAACTGTTACCCTCCAGGAGGGCATCCTACGGGTAGATGGTGTGTCACATGTCTCCAAAGTCAAGGGTGCTGTTAAACTGCTTCAGCGAGTCAGACTCACTAGCCCGCTCAAGACTCATATAATCCTAGAGCTACGTTTCTTAGCTAGCGGCAGAGTGAAGCAGCTAGACCCTGCCTCTGAGGGGATGAAGATCACTATTGATCCGGATGGAACAGGGCTCGATCTGGCACAGATATTTCTCGAGGGGTTCACTCTGTTCAGTTTAACTCTTCATATATAGCCATGATTCTCATCATACTGCTCGTGCTGGCGTCTACAGCAGTGGCACAGGGCGCTGAGACTACCATGATATTGGATGCCACGTGGGCCCACTTCCGGGATGACCCCCAGTACAATCCTTAGGTCGACCCCTTGCGGAGAAATATTTATGACCGCTTTCACCCACGTAAAGAGATCGAGTCTGTCTGCCACTTCTAGGGGGTGGAGAGGGTAGGCCGTGGTTGTCTGATGAAGACCCCTGCTCAGCACCAGATTCTCTGCATAACATGTGAACATGTCAGAGTCTGCGGTGGTTCACATGCTAATCACTTTAGCCTCCTCCCAGGTGAGCGTTGTCAAGGTAGATGGAAGCCCCAATGGGTGGTCCCATCATGCCGATGCGACTCTGGCAGAGACTACGTGTTTGTCTGAGCCTACACAGAATAGAGAGAGGCCGTTCACTGGCCGGTATCCTGAGGAGGTTTTCCCGGACAGTGGGGTCCGCACGGGAGTTTTATTTCCATGTCAGCAACTTCCATCTCGACCACGAACATCACATGTCCCAAATTCCTATGCCCCAGGGATTGAGAGGGCGGTGGGGGCGCGGATCGCCGAATGGCGGCCAGTTGAGGGAGGTGGTATCATTTTACTACCGACACTACTACTATGGATATTTGCATGCAAATAAACAGCGGTGTTTATGAAAGAAACTTGAGAGACACGTATCCCCCACCCCTCGATTCGCATCAAATGACGCCCATGCTTAGTAGATCTAGATATTATTACATTCATTTAGGCTAGACAGATATTAAAACAGACCTACTGAATGATAACCTACACTAAAATCCATGAAGCAAAAATATTAATATCTTGGATGCAAACCAGACTAACCAGTGACTAGAATAATTGAACAGGAAACATACCTTTATGGTGCAAATTAAAGATGTTTGATTCTGTAATCTAAATCTGTTCACTGATATTAATATAAAACATATGCCGCGCAATACCATATCTTTGTTGTCTCCATAATATGTTTGATGAATATTCGTTGGATAAGTTCAACTTCTTAACATCGTCGTGTCGTG
>CM067375.1:45700202-45726953 GCA_034401795.1 Chaetoderma sp. LZ-2023a | reverse complement strand
TAAGTTCAACTTCTTATTCTTCTTCGAAATAATGTGGATTTCCCAATTAGTTGAGTATTAACGATTAATAATAATAATAATAATAATAATAATAATAATAATAATAATAATAATAATAGTCCATTTGTAACGCGCCAAAATCCATGCACAGCATGCTCTAAGCGCTTAGAAAGCTTATCTAGAGTATTCTAGAAAAAATACAGATCAAGGTGTTGGATAACATTTTTGAAAGTAACATGTCTTGAGTCTAGATTTAAATGTGCTCAGGTTTGGGGATGTTTTGATGTCCAAAGGCAATTTATTCCATAGGATGGGAGCTGAGTAAGAGAATGTTTTTTGGCCATATGTATTCATTCGGAATTTAGGAATGTTAAGTTGTTTTTTGCTTTCTGATCTGAGTGAACGGCGGGGACTGTAAAGTACTAAGAGTTCGGCGAGGTAGGCCGGTGCAGTACCTTCTAGGCATTTGTAAGTTAAGCAGAGCATTTTTAACTCGATACGTTTATCGACGGGTAGCCAGTGTAGATTACGGAGTATTGGAGTAATACACAACGATTAATATATTGCGCATTTGTGCGAGCAAAATAAGCAGGTATCACAACTTCTACTATAAAAAATAATTTATTCTAATTTAATAGCGTGTTACAATGTTGAGGTTTTATCGATTTTCTTGGAGAAAATGGCGTTGTTACAGCTATAAATTTAATTTACACTTGTGGTACTAGTAATACACATTTTCCAGACGGAAACGGGGGAAACCAATATAAATTTCCCAGCCGTCTGGAGGGCACATTTACCTCTAGAATTGCAGGAGATGCACTTTTGGGACTTCTAGATTTTCACAGATTAGCGGAGGAGGACACTGGACCGCCCCACCCGTCTAATGAGAAGGGGACACCCCCTTGAGACCCACCACAAGGCTTCCTACATTTGTATTTCACCCCTACAATTTTAAGCGAGACTACACCACTGCATGCTTCGGGAAATGTATTATTTTGCTTAGATAGGCCCTTCCTACATGTATTGACATGCGTAAAAAATTTCGAAAATCGATACAGGATACACTTATGCTAACTGACGTTGAACACTATATTACTTCTAAAATAATTGGCTATAATTCCTTCTTTAAAATGGCATTGTATGTTTTATGAGGCTCTGCGCCCATATTTATGAACTGATATCACAAAATAAACGTGCGTTGATTGAGTGGACAGAAGCGACAGTTGTTTAATTGCTCAAAAGGTTTAAGCATGTTCAACCTTTCAAACGATTCTGACGACACGCATTTCAGTGTCGATTGTCGCCGAAAACATGTCGTCGGCCTGTCAGACATGGGCATCTTCGCCCGAATGATCAGAATTGGTCCATTTTGGCGATTTCCGTCGCCCGTGTATAATTGGTATAAGATGTTACCGAAATCAAATATTGACTTTTGTCGATAGGCCTATTGGTCTTAATCTAGGCCAAGGCCTAATCTTACAGTCCTAATATGTTGCACACGCTACATCAGATTAGTCCAACCAGACAATTGCTCCAATTTTGAGAATGACTACGCGGTAATACGCTCTAATTCTGTAAGTCGTAACTGGTTAAAACTGGTAACCACTTGCTCTGGTATGATTCTCATGAGTCATGACATGATCAATGTCATCCGCAGTTAGCGCACTAGCCATTATTGATATATCCGTGTTTATTTACGACAAAATTCGAAGAAGTCGATCACGAGTTGTGATAGCAGCTGCATGATTACGGTGGAATGCGTGTGAGCGCGTATGTACCTGTGCGCGACTGCCCGCGCGCTATTGCAAGTGCGTGAATGCCTCCGTCCAATCGTTGGTGCGTGCATGCGTGTGTACGTGTGTGTGTGCTGTGACTCTTGTAGTAATGGCGCTTACTAATAAGTCATTTATTACACAATGTGAGACTATTCCTTCCACCCTCCTTCCCGCTCTCCTTCCCTCGCTCTGCATCCATACATCGCTCAATTCATCCATTCACCGACCGATCTGCATGCCCGCCACCTGCCTTCCCGCCCGCCTGCTCGCTCGCTCTCCCCCTCCTTCCCTCAATACGCCCCTCATTCCATCCCTCTCTGGCCCACCTACGCACTCACTCACGCACCCACCCACGCACCCACCCACGCACCCACCCGCCGGCTCACTCATTGACAGACTCACTCTTTGGCCCATGCATCACCCTGCACGCACGCACGCACGCACGCACGCAAACACAGACACACAAGCGTGCGCACGCACGCACGCACGCACATTCACCGACACAGACATCAACGCGCCCGCCCGCATACACGCACCCACACGCACACGCACGCACCGGCACACACACACACGCGCGCACGCACACACACACGCACACACACACGCACACACGCACGCACGCACGCACGCACGCACGCACGCACGCACGCACGCACGCACGCACGCACGCACGCACGCACGCACGCACGCACGCACGCACGCACGCACGCACGCACGCACGCACGCACGCACGCACGCACGCACGCACGCACGCACGCACGCACGCACGCACGCACACATTCACCGACACACACATCAACGCGCCCGCCCGCATACACGCACCCACACGCACCCACACGCACACGCACGCACGAACGCACGCACGCACGCACGCACGCACGCACGCACGCACGCACGCACGCACGCACGCACGCACGCACGCACGCACGCACGCACGCACGCACGCACGCACGCACGCACGCACGCACGCACGCACGCACGCACATATGCAATACACGCTTTTGCTCAACGTGCCCCCATCTCCTATACCAATTAACATTCGATTAGTTGGACTTGCAAAGTTACGTAGAATATGCATATCATTAATTCTGAGGAGTTTCACCTATGCCCCCCCCCCCCCCGCAGCCATCTTTAGATAAGCTCCACCTACAATTTGCACGTGTTGGGAACAATCTATTCCTGCACTATCTGAATGTTAATTTCCAGTCAGATATGCAGTTACGCTGCTGAATATTTTAAAACTTATTTGACACGGTGCTGTTGCTACCTATTTACTGGTAATGCCCTATGGCAGCAACAGCGTCCAGTTAAATTAGTTTCAAAATATTCAACAGAATGATTGGCAGCCGCAGCGTCTACTTCGAGATATTCAACAGAATGCATATTAAATAGTAAAGACATACAATTCGTATAACTTGTTAGACTATTAAGCGTTTGTGACGGACTATATAGCGTCATTCATGACGCCATTCATGACGTAATTTATTTTGACGTCAGCCTACGTGTGAGGCAGTTGATTATGGCGTCGTATGATTGACCGAGAAACTGGATTCATCAATTGGCATTGTACACCAAATCATCATTTCGCTGTAAGATTTTGTGTCAATATAGGGCCTACATCGAACATCGTCACAGTCGTGTCTCTACATTTTGGATGTCCATCCACCCATATCCTTAAGGCACGCTTCAATCAAATCATGCGCAGACTTTCTCGATCTAATAGTTGTTTTGCAATAGAGGCTTCCATTTATATCTAATCCCCGCTCATTTCGCGCTAACCTCCGCCACCTTTTTTGCGCGTGTTGAAATCAATTTCTATACGTCAAACCCAGAATCCCAATTTCACGTTAACATTACAGATAAGCTGTTGAATATTTTGATACTAATTTGGCTGGGTGCTAATTTATTGCCGATGGCAGCAACCTCGCCCAGTCAAATTAGTCTCAACGTATTCAACAGATTGCTTATTAAATAGTAAATCCATGAGCCATACAATTCGTACACGTGACGGACTATTCAATGACAGATCGAGAAACGTCATTCATTAGGTATTATGATTGTAACCTCAGCCTACTTGTGACGTAATTTATTCTGGCGTCATATATGTGAGTGACAGATCGGATCCCTCCATTACTTGGCGTGAAGATCGTTCGTGTTTACGAGCGCTACCTCTCAACTTAAAAGACCGCTCCAATTTCCGGATAAATTTAATAAATCGTTCTCAAAATTATAAACAATAATATTTGCAATGTGATAACGAGTTCTTGTTTTGATACGTTCCGTTTAATCTGGCATGTTTGCCTGAATAAAGTCGGTTAAAGCCGAGGTGGATTTTACCGGTTCACGACGCAGAGATGATCTCCGAGGCTATCAGCGCCTTGAACAATCCGTCTTATTTGTTTGGTCCCCAATTTCACATTCCTAATTTCAAGACAATCAGATAGGTTATGCTAAGTAGTTGGATATTACATAGAATCTGAGAGGACCGCCCCGTTGCTTCCTATGCCAATAACAGGCGTCTGCTCGATCAAATTAAAAAAATTCTACAAAATATTTCTAACATTGTAAATATGTGTTCGTAGTTGATCATTCGTGTTGAAAGGGTTACCACAGGAGTGCTCGTTATCGTTACAGATTCAGTGTATAATCTGAAAATTTCTTACTGAAATCCGCTTTCAACACTCAGATAAAATAGTCATATATAAGCGTCTGTTTGAATAACGGAGTTATAGGACCGTTGGCGAAATAAGTAGCAGTGTTTGCTATCAATTTACGTAGGAAATTCAACAATTCCTTGCTTTAGATGAAGACATTGTATATAAATTGTAGGCCTATATATAAATATTGTATATACATATTCGTATGATTGTCGGCCAAGAATAAGTAGATTCGACATTCGTGTGTTTTTGTGAGTTTAGACAGTAAGACAATCCTCCACTCTGATACAAAATAACACCCGAGCAGTTACTTTTAGAACATCTTTGCATCGCTAACGAGTAGCAACTTGATTCATCACTACATCTTTTAATATTAACACATCATTATGGTTGACAGTATTTTCCGGACTCGGTCTCTGGGTGTGCCGGCTACCGGCCTACCAGACCAGTACGCTGATGGCAAAGCGGCCAAGGTATGGGAGCTGTACATAGGCTGCAAACAAACACGTACGTCGAAGTACCTGGAGTGGATATCTGGCGTGTTGCGCTCACACGGCTACCATACTGTACTGGACGTTGCTTGCGGCACGGGGTAAGACACTTTAATTATTATTCTCGCCCCGTAAGAAAAAGAGGGGGTATTACATTATTGTCGGTCGCCGGGTCGGTCGTCTGTCCGATTTAGCTCAAATTTTAATACACGAAAGGTGGTTATTGTAAACTAGGATTTCCAGACGTGGGTCGTGATCCGCATCAGCCTAATAAACATGGACCCAGATAGGATCGAATGTCAAATCTATGAGTATATCAGTAATTAACAGTCCGATGGGTCTCACAATTTAACGCAAGAATTGGTATTACCATACACGAGAATAATTTCAAATTTGCTTGTGATCTGAATAAAACGCTAGGAATATCACACGCGCGCATGCACGCACGCACGCACACACCTGCCAATATTATCTGCGTTAACTAGTTCAATAATCTCCTTGCTTCAGAGTGGACTCCTGTATGCTGCTCGATGCTGGATTTGCAGTCACCAGTACCGATGCCAGTGATAAGATGCTCAAATATGCTCTTCAAGAACGATGGAACAGACGAAAAGAAGATGCCTATGATAAATGGGGTAAGAGAATTGTAACAAATCGAACAATGACCCGTTTGACAACTACCATAGTGTGATGACCCTACTCTGAATGCTGAAATCACCTAATCTCTCTTACTGACTCTCAGCCACTGACTAGCGACGAAGATATCTGAAACCGTTCCCTGATAACGCAGCTTACTGGGCCGATGCTGGGCCGATACCGGGCCGATACTGGAAGTATCGGCACGGTATCGGGCCAGCATCGGCCCAGTATGCTGCGTTATCTGGGTTACAACTATAGAGATATCAACATTGTTTACCCCGGTAATGCTTAAACTTCCTGCGTCCAGATTTCAAGACAGTTATACTGGATAGCTGTTGACGATTTTGAAGCTAATTTGACTGGGAACTGTAGCTGCCATCGGCAGCGACAGTTCCCCGTGAAATTAGTTTCAAATTTCTTTCAAGACATTCAACTGAATATTCATTTAATCATCAAGAATGTGACGTTTCAGATCTTTTAAGTGCTAAAGGACTAAGTATACTCAGAGCCTTGGTTTAGATGCAGATTGGTTTAATAGGAAACCAACATATGTCTTGTAGTCGACTCTAATCCAATGTGCGTAACCCAGAGACTTTCATTAATCTGTTTGGGGGAAATGCCAATCGTGTATGGACAATGTGGCTTAAATACATAAAAGGTCTAGATTGAAATTCAAACCTTTCAATCCCTGAAAATATTAGGTCGGAAAAATTATTTAGCTTTTACAAAAATTATGTCGGATATTTTGAAATCAATTTGAGCGGGAATTCCATTCAAAACTGTCTCGATTTATAGAATGTTTGAAACTGAAATGCTAGAACGTTAACATCATCTTTTAGAAGATTAAACTGTATCCTAAATTATACCACAGTTATCGATGAAGCGAACTGGTTGTCATTGGTTGAAGATTTTGAAGATATTCAGCACCCAAGCGAAGGTTTTGACGCAGTTATCTGCCTTGGCAATTCTTTTGCTCATCTACCTGATTTTGATGGCTCACTTAACAGCCAGCGGACAGCGCTGTCCAACTTTCGGGATATGATTAAGCCTGGAGGAATGCTAATCATTGATCATCGAAACTACGACGCCATCTTGGATAAGGGCATGGCCCCGGCAAAGAATATTTATTATAACGTAAGTACAGACCAGGGTTCGTTATGTTTTTGTGTATGTGCATGTGTAATTACAGCCGCATGTGTGATTGTACGCGATCATGTGCATGTGTCTGGGAGTGCGTGCGTGCGTGCGTACGTGCGTGCATGCCTGCGTGATTGTGTGCGCGCGCGTGTGTGTGCTCACGTGTGTGTTCGTGCGTACGTACGTACGTACGTACGTACGTGTGTGCGTGCTTGCGTGCGTGCGTGTGTGTGTGTGTGCGTGTGTGCGTATGTGCGTGCATGCGTGTGTACAGAATTTGTGTATTTTATATGTACGGGTACATGAGTGTGTATGTGATTATGTTGTCGTCACCGTCATATTATTATTAATCAAACCACAGCCAGCCCAAGCTGTAGAATATATTGTTATAGCTTTTCTTTTGGATCTGTCCAAGATTTGATTCCCAAATCCCACATAGGGAATATATGTGTATTTCTAATACGAATTTTTAACTGAGCAAATACCTGGAGTTTTCATCCAATTAACTTCAACTTCATCCAACTTCTAATCCATTAGAACTTGTATATTTGACCCCCAAAGAGGAATCTTCACCCAAACGTAGAATTAGCTATTTTGAACGAAATCATTAGCCCATATGGTCTAACCTTTCATTAAAAATAGTGTCAAGATAAATTCTTCGGGGTAAAATAGGTCTAAGCAAATTTGGTTTTTTTTGAAGAAATTAGTCATGCTAATTGGACATGGTAGATATTTTATGCCACTTCTTATGATCAAGGTCGCCTCATGTGTGACGAGACCTCGATTTTGACATAAATAAACGCCCCTTCAGTGGATATATTAGAAGCTTCCATCATGAAGGTCAAGTCACCAAATTGGTGTCAATCTTACCTGTCGCCGTCGTAGTCATCGTCGCCGCCACCGTCGTCGTCGTCATCGTAGTGGTCTTCTTCGTCGGTACCCCCGCCGCCATCGTCGCCGCCACCATCATCGCCTTTGCTATTTTTGTCGTCAATATCGTCAGCATCATCGTTGTTGCCACTGCTGGGTCGTTGTTATAATGGATCTTACCACCGTATCCATCCATCATATGACGTCATATTCAGCTACGGGACGTGTAGAATGACATCACAATCAACGAACTCATAATTGAAGATGGACTATGCGTTGTTGTACGAATTGTATTTCTTTACTATTTAGTAAATATCCTGTTGAATACTTTGAAACTAATTTGACTGGGCGCTGTTGCTGCCATAGGCGGCAACAGCGCCCAGTCAAATTAGTTGCACACAATTTAACAACTTACCTGTATAGTTTTCAGGCAATTGATAGTCAGTGCATTCAGGGATAGATCAACCACAACACGGCGAAGTGTGGGTGGAGCTTATCTAGAGGTGGGCGGGTCATAGCTGAAACTGGAAAGGTCTTTTATTCATCTACAGTTTCTTTGTTTGTCATTTCAGAGCGACCACATAGTGGACATCAAGACCTCCAATCTCTATGTGAACGGTACCGCCATGATGGTCACTCTCGATTATAAATTGGACATCAGCAAGGCGTTTAAGAAGCAGCAATTCCTTAAAAGTGAACCTGACTTTAAAGACGATAAAAGGTAATCTCTTTAGCCATCCATTTCGATCTGGATATGTAACTATAGCGAGCCATTGGAAGTTGCCTGTGAACCAGCGTTACGTGGAATAGAGGGATCCGATCAGTCACTTAAGTATATGGCGTCATAATAAAATACGTCACGTTTTTTTTTTAGGTTGACGCCACAATACATAGTGATGAATCTAGCTCCGCCATGAACCTTTTGAAAAGTCCGTCAAGTGTATGAATTGTATGTCTCTGATGGATTTACTATTTAATAAACATAGAACTGTTGAATAATTTGAAACTAATTTGACTGTGTGCTGTTCAGGCCATCGGTAGCAACAGCAGCGAGTGAAATTAGTATTCAAAATATTCAAAAACTTACCTGTATATTTACCTTGAAATTGAGATTCTTGGGATTCAGTATTCAAAGTATATAAATTGATTCCAACACGCGTAGAATATGGGCGGAGCTTGGCTAGAAATGGGCGGGGCATAACTAGAAATGGATCTATCTTTTCATAGCACGGTTAATGTCAGCAACAGCACCAAGTGAAATTAGTTTTCAAAATATTCAAAAACTTACCTGTATACTTACCTTGAAATTGAGATTCTTGGGATTCAGTATTCAAAGTACATAAATTGATTCCAACACGCGTAGAATATGGGCGGAGCTTAGCTAGAAATGGGCGGGGCATAGCTAGAAATGGATCCTCTCTTTTCATAGCACAGTTAATGTTGTCTATAATAACAATTGTCCGCTTTATGGACTAGATACTGCTGGAGCTTTAAGACCGGCGGTCGTAATAGAGGGGAACTATTATCTCCCCTTTAAGACTATTTGCTATTATCAATGCGGCCAGTTAAGAAACCACCAGTTCATATCGCCCACACTGACGGACGTGCTGCATTACTGACAGGTTTCGCTTTGTACGAACGCAAGGTAATGAACCATTTCTTACAATAACAATCAGAGATTTCAGAAAATCGTACTCAAAGCTTTTATCACATTCTTAGAAAACTGGTTGAGTTTTTTCAATCGGATCGCTAGCAGAGTTGTGGAATCCTAGTTTGAGGTCACGTGTGTTGTGTTAACTCTTTAATCCTCAAATTTGCTCAAGAAAATTGTGATTTTCTCATTAGAAAATGTCCATTTGCAGACCAAGAGAAGACTATTTTTGCAAATTTACCACTGGAATGACTGGCTCTGTTATCGAGCCAGTCATTCCAGTGGTAAATTTTCAAAAATAGTCTTCTTTTGGTCTGCAAATGGACATTTCTCAAGACCACTGCTGAGACCGTTTTTGGCTGATATGTTAAAGGGTTAAATTAAAGCCAAAATCGGATCAGTACATTTTAGACACATCTCCGGACACATATTGTATTAATCTACATGTATATCCATGTTTGCTTTTGCGTGCGCGAATGTATATTTGTGTTATACTCGCTAGAACATTATACGCGGACTGCTGGATGAGATAACCTTTTAGGGCATTTGCCGCGAGCGGGTTTTGCGGGCAGAGATAGGGAAAGAGAGCGGAATGGATGGGTGGATAGATGGATGGATGGAGGGGTGGAGGCAGCGGGGGAGAGGGAGCGAGGGAGGGAGGGAATGGGGGGTGGGTGGGGTGGGGTGAGGGAGGGAATGAGGGAGGTACTGAGAGAGAGTGAGAGAAAGAGAGAGAGAGAGAGAGGGGGAGAGAGAGAACACGAAGAAGACAGAGGGATGGAGGGCGTGAGGAGATGGGAGGGAGGGCGAGGGGCGAGGGAGAGAGAGAAGGAAAGAGAGAGATAGAGAGAGAAATAAAGAAAGAAAGAGAAAGAGAGGGGAAGAGAGAGAGAGAGAGAGAGAGAGAGAGAGAGAGAGAGCGAGAGAGAGAGAGAGAAGGAGAAAGAGAGAGAGAGAGAGAGAGATAGATAGATAGATAGATAGATAGATAGATAGATAGATAGATAGATAGATAGATAGATAGATAGATAGATAGATAGATAGATAGATAGATAGATAGATAGATAGATAGATAGATAGATAGATAGATAGATAGATAGATAGAGAAAGAAAGAAAGGAAGAAAAGAAAGAAAGAGAGAGAGAGAGAGAGAGAGAGAGAGAGAGAGAGAGAGAGAGAGAGAGAGAGAGAGATGACAGAGCTTGTTCATTATACATACAACGGGTTAGCAAAACAAGGAGTAGCTAATATGTTTTTGACACTCCATACATATCTATATCTACCTGTTTCAGGTTTCAAACATTTCGTCTCTCCTACTACCCTCACCGCCTGAACCCGTTTGATGAACTACTCGTGGATGTGTTCGGGGAGAAGGCTCAGCAAGAAGTGTATGGGGATTTCATGCCGTACAACGAAATTGAAGTCCCAGCTTACTATATCCATACTGTGAAGAAGCCAGCCACTTGAAGGCCGCCATGATAAAATAACAATAGTCAGTGGGCAATCATTCCAGACCTGCGAAATTGTTATTGAGCTTAGAAGTTCCCAGCTGCCAAATGAGATTACCATTCGTTAGAGTACCATTTTACAGACATGACAAAACCGTTCGTTTGAGAACCGTTTTACAGACATGACAAAACCGTTTGTTAGAGAACCGTTTTACAGACATGACAAAACCGTTTGTTAGAGAACCGTTTTACAGACATGACAAAACCGTTCGTTAGAGAACCGTATAACAATCATGAGAAATCTTGTATTGATTTGCTCTCCGTATCAACTCGTCGAATTGTAATTTCTCAGAACTTAATATCACGGTAAACATACAGCAAAGCTATTGAAAATTCTGAAATAATTTCAGCCAAATATACGAATTGTATGTCTGTACCATTTAATAAACTTTCGTTTGAATATTTTGAAACTAATTTACCTAGGCGCAGTAAATTTAGTTTCAATATATTCAACAGCTTAGCTGTATAGGCTAGTGACCTTGAACTTTTGGTTCTGGGAATGTATGACTCAAAGTATATAAATTGATTACAACACGCAGAAAGTGGACGGTGTCCTAGAAATGGGTGGGGCATAGCTAGAAATAGATCCAGCCATTGACAGATGGGCGCTTAATACAATACTTATAGACATGACCTAAGGATCGTACAGTACAGCTAATAAATACGTTAGGAAGTATCCAAAGCAAACACAGATCTACACGGTAGTCATTTGCCTACAATTTTGAACACGATGTAAGAAATGCCATGTTGAATATTTTCTACTTAGTTTGATTAGGCAGCATTCGTTTCCAATTCTGTCCAAAATATTCAACAGTACGTTTATTTTGTTTAGGAAGCGCGTTAACTCATTCTGAGCTGTACTGTAGTTCCTTGAGCCACGTGGTTTTTAGACCACTCTTCTCACCCCCGCTTGTATCAACAGTAACTCAGAGCGCTCAAAATTCTACTTGATATATCATTTAAACATTTTGATGGTCAATGTTTTTCAAGATATTTTAATTTTAGAAGACTATTTTTGTAAATTTACCACTGAATTTCTTTCCGCCGGCTTGACCATTAAAGGGGCAATGGTAAAGAAAATTACAGTTTTTACTTAGCCAGTGTCTATCTGCTGGCCGAAAGAAGAGTATTTTTGAAAATTTACCACTAGAATAACTGGCTCGGTTACCGAGCCAGTCATTCTAGTGGTAAATATTCAAACATACTTTACTCTAGGCTTTTCAAATAGCCATGTCTGAAGACCCCTGTAAAGTTGGTCTATGGTCAGGTTGACCATTAAGGGCTTAAGTCAACACAGGAGGTGTTAAAGAACTGCCGTCGTTTTCTTCCAAATGGGCAGTGGTCTCGTAAGCCGCGAGACTATTTTAATGTATTGCGTTCTGTAAAATAATATATTGCCTGTCTTAAACCGGATCCGGACCTGGATCCGTGATGTAGTATTACTCCATCATCCGTGTATCTGGTCATGCGTACGGTGGATGCATGTCACATTCGATTTGAATGTACAAATTCAAATGTGTTCATGTAAATTGCATGACTACTATTATATGTGCGCCTGTGTATGACCATGCATGAATATGTGCACGTACGCTCGTACGTACGTATCCGCGCGAGATGTTTGCGCGCGAGTGTTTTCGCGCGTGCATGCGTGCGCGCCTGTATGCGAATTTTGCATGCGTGTGCATGGACGCCATCATAAGCGCGTGTATATGCACGCGTGCGCGCGCGCATGTGCACGTAAAATATGTGCGCCTGCGTGCGTTGCTTTGGATACGTGACGTGCCAGATACGTGCCAGTTTGGATACGTGCTTGTAGATCTTCATGTGTATCTTTCTATCAAATAATCCTGATGTCTAATTTGTAGTTAGGCTATAATTTTAATTAAATGTATATGTGAATAAATGTTGTTATAAATAAGTATTGCTGATATTATCGAACACGTTATTCTAATTCAATGACGCCAAGCCTCAGGTGATATCTGATGTTGATCCATAAAATGTTGCTAAAAGCTTTCACCAAACGTCTTTTGGCAACCAATGAACCTTTCCAGTTTACCCATCATCATATGACGTCATAATCAAGTACGTGGCGTGTAGGATGGCGCCATAATCAATGACGTCGTGAATGACGTAGATAAGTATGTCACGAACGCATAATTAGTGACGAACTATGCGTTGTTATATGAATTGTATGTCACTACTATTTAATAAACAAGCTGTTGAATATTTTAAAACTAATTTGACTCGCCGCTGTTGCTGCCATAGGCGGCAACAACACCCAGTCAAATTAGTTTCAAAATATTCAACAGCCTAGTGTATAGTTTTCTAGAAATTGATAGTCAGGGATTTCAGGGATCGATCAATCCCAATACGGGCGAGGTGTGGGTGGAACTTATCTAGAGATGGGCGGGGCATACGTCAAACTGGATTCCTCCATTGTGCAAACATGTACCAGGTGTTGCATGATGCTTATGATAGAACATATTTGTTGAAAGACAGTATCTTCTGATGCGTCAACGTTAAACGATATTAAACTGGTAATAGTACAACAGGCGGTCATCAAACGCCTTATACTGTTCGAGATACCCTAAGTATCAGCGCAGCATTTGCCAACATGCTCCAAGTATTCCCTCCTCCTCCCCCCTCCTCCTCCTCCTCCTCCCTCCTCCCCCCCCCCATCCTCACCCCACCCACCCATCCTCCTCCTTTTCTCAAGACCTACGCCATAAGTACAATTTATCTTTGCGTTTTATGAAAGAAAGTGAGCGTTTGTAGCTAAATTTGTTTATTTTACTCTCAATTTACAATATCACTGAGAAACAAACTCCAGCTTGCTTTTGAATTCGTCCCGGTTCTTAGCCTCTACTATGTGTGGATGGAGAGCATTCCAGGTTGTAGGTGTTCTCTGTGTGAAGAAATATTTTCTTGTCTTTATGTTACAACTTTGAAGTCCTATTTGAAGCTTGTGTCGACGGGTAATGCTTCTTGATGGCTTGCTCAAGAGGTTAGACTGGGCGATGTTATAAAATGTTGTTCATAAACTTGTATGGTTCTATTAGATCTCCCCAGGTCCTGCGATACTTTAGTGAGAAAAGGTTTAATGCCCCCAGTCTGTCCTCATAGCTGAGGTGTTTTATATCACGGACAATTTTGAGGGCTCGACGCTGAACGTTCTCAATGGACCATTCCAGTTTTTCTATCCGTCATATGACGTCATAATCAACTACGTTACGTGTAGGATGACGTCATATTCAATCACAGCATGAAACACGCGATTTAGTCCGTCTTAAACGTTAAACGCTTGATAGATCGACACGTTGTACGAATTGTATGTCTTTGCTATTTAATAAACATGCTGTAGAATATTTTAAAATAAATTTTGAAACTAATTTTACTGGGCGCTGTTGTTGCCATAAGCAGCAACACCGCTCAGTCAAATTAGTTTCAAAATATTCAACAGCTAGCCTGTATAGTTTTCTGGAAATTGAGATTCAGAGAGTACGGTGATCGATTAATCCCAACACGGGTGAAGCGTGGGTGGAGCTTAACTAGGGATGGGCGGGGCATAGCTAAATCTAGAAAGGTTCATTGCTCGTGATTGCCTCAGTAGATGTGGTGACCACACAGTGTTACAGTACGCTACTACAGGTCAGCCCAAATTTGTGTACAGTAACAGGAACATAGTTGGATCCATATAAGTTCTTGTTATGACACCAATTATTCCATTTGCTCTGTTTACAATCGACCTTTCCAGTTTTGGCTATACCCCGTCCATCACTAGCTAAGCTCCACCCACACCTCGCTCGTGTTGGGGTCGATCGATCCCTGATCTCCGTGACTATCTATTTCCAGAAACCTATGCAGGTATGCTGTTAAATATTTTGAAACTAATTTTACTTGACGATGTTGCTGCCTGTGGCAGCAACAACGTCCAGTAAAATTAGTTTCAAAATATTCAACATAATGTTTATTAAATGGTAAAGACATAAAAATTCGTTCAACGTGGCGGATATTATGCGCTAAAGACGGACTATTTCGAATCTTTCACGACACCCTGATTATGACGTCATCTTACACGTCACGTAGTTGATTATGACGTCATATGATTGAGTGAGGAAATGGATTCATGAATTGTGTTTATATCATCCTCAACTTTGAGCTTTTCTTGAGCTTTTCATCAACGTTTACTCCGAAGTCTTTTTCGCATTCGGTCATAAGTATTTTTAGGTGATTATCAATTTCTGATAGTATTGTAACTTAGGATTGCTTTTCCCTAGATGTAGGGCAAGAATTTTCGTCTCATTAAACGAAACTTCCAGTCAAGTGACTATGCAATTATACGTTAACTAGATATTCTTCTGACTGGTTGATGTTTCGGATTTCCAATTAGTTTTGTAACATCAGATAAATCTTTAGAAATGCAGTCAACACTTTCTGGTAACTACTTAATTAATTACCAGAACAATGAGAACATGACCGAGGACACTGTTTTCTCCTTTCATGCCGAATCCGGCCATAAGCGGCCTCAAACAGTCCTCATTTTTCATGCACATT
The DNA here is from genome assembly GCA_034401795.1 of Chaetoderma sp. LZ-2023a. NCBI lineage: Eukaryota > Metazoa > Mollusca > Caudofoveata > Chaetodermatida > Chaetodermatidae > Chaetoderma > Chaetoderma sp. LZ-2023a. The sequence goes on along the minus strand of CM067375.1, from coordinate 45,711,672 downwards.
TGCTGGCAAAGTGAAGACCATTTTTTTTGGATTTACCACTAGAATGACTGGCTCGGTAACCGAGCCAGTCATTCCAGTAGTAAATCCTAAAAAATAGTCTTCACATGGCCTGCCAATGGATATTCAATAAGGAAATATCTGGATTTTCCTGACCAAATTTAGACATTAAAGGGTTAAAAGTCTTGCATGTGGTACAGTATCATACACTCTGCTAAATTCAAGGTAGATTACATCTACTGGCTCTCTAACGTTTTGGTTACAGTGTTCAAGTAATCCAGTAACAGAGTTTTGCAAGATATTCTTGGCCTAAATCCATGCCAGCATTCTGAAAGTAGATCGTCTTGTTTAAAAAACTCCGTGATTACGTCTCGTCCCCTTGACATCGGGATAAAGAAAAGCAATGTGGACCCTTTTCGGCATTTTTATGAGCTGAGAATATTTGGGTGAAAATGTACTGGGATTACTGGCTCAGTTACCCAGCCAGTCATTGCAGTGTTAAAATTTAAAAAAATAAAACTCTTGGCTTGCGAATGGACATTGGTCATAGGTACTGCACGTGCCGTTTTTGCCGGCTTGACCATTAAAGGGTTAAATTTACACAAGAGGGTTTAAGAAAACATTATGTAATTAGATTTACATAGCAGATAATAGACACACTCTGGGCAGCTAAGAATGACTTGTGAGGGCGGATTAAGGCGTAGATAATGCAATGAGAAGACGAAGGGACTGTGCTGAAGTACTATGCTTTAACCCACCGCTCACCCAGCCTCCCCTTGTGTCAACATCTCCTTAGATCGCTCAAAATGATACTCATATCATGTTTTTGTTTCTGTAAATTCTAGTTAAACTGTTATATTATGCCAACGTTATATGTTACATTGTAGCTCTCTATATGGTCAAAACGTGTAATTTCGTTCAGTACCAATACATACATACATATCAATTGAGTCTTTAATGGTCAAGGCATACAAAGAAGAGTTTAGCGCGGTGAATGTTCAGAAGACGAGGCTTCTACATTTACCACTGGAATTTACAACGATAATTGTCTGGTTGCCTACAGATTGATAGTTTCTCAAGACCGCTGCAGAGACAGATTTTGGCTAGTTTGACCAGTATATGGATAAGTTAACCAAAGTGGCATCGGGGCACAGATGATGCTAGAGAAGGAGAAGAGCCTATGCTGAAACTGGAAGCAATGGACATGTAACGCCCCGTCATTCGACTCAACCGTTACAAACATCTTTGCGAACAGTAACTGTTCTAGATTATAGCTTCTAGATGGACAGTGTATTATTGCACCTATTGTTGTCAATATCGTCAATGCTTCACAGTTGCATACATTATTGCAAGCATGGTAATGCGGATATTCCATGCCTATCTAAGCCCCTAGTATTTCTCGCTATGCTCCGCACACATTGTAAACATGTTGAATCGATCTTAACATGTCGATACCTGCGCTCCCAGAATCTCAATTTAAAGGCAACTCGATCTACAGCGAAGCTGTTGAATATTTTGAAAGCTCCAAGTCCAATTGGTTTTTGAAATATTCAACAGAATGTTTATTAAATTGTGAATTCACCAGAGGCATACAATTCACTGACTTCAGAGACTTTCGTGCCTGTCCATTTGTGACGGATCATGGCCGTATGTTTGAGACGTCAGCAAACAGGTGACGCTTTTATTATGACGTCAGATACGTGAGTGACAGGTCAGAGCCCTCCATTTTCTGAATGCCACCATGTGATTAGTATAATCGTGATTAATGTCTATCACGACTGTCTATTCGTATGTTTTACTCCATCAGTGATGACACATGATGCATATAGCCCAGATAACGCAGCTTACTGGGCCATTGCTGAACCAATACTGGGCCGATCAGCATCGGCACGGCATCGACCTGGTATCAGCCCTGTAATCTGTATTATTAGGGAATGTCCTTATCTGATTGGTTTAGATGACGGGTATATGAAAAGATTGGCAGTTTCATTGTAGCCTACCAGAGCCTGCGCAGACATTCTTTGGCCACAGTGGATGCTCGTGGGAGTAGTTATGTCAAGCATTTGGACTTTCACAACATGGGCATCAACATGTCATTGTCCTTTCGTATCATAAGATGATCAAATATCCTTGAGGAACTGCATCAAGCTGACTGGAATGACGCTGAGCTGTGACTAGTTAGACTGCTCTCGGTAGATACCAATTTGTAAGTGCGAGTAAAGAATGTAGAGGTTTCAGGGTTCGAAACCTCCATTAGTTCTCCACAGAGATATGGCATCTCTCTGGTACTGTTTATGTACTAACTTGGCCTTGCCACACCCCTCTCATCTGTGCGAGAACACTCGGCAAAACCAAACGCATCAGTATCTACACTGCGTCCCCCATTAGAGATGGAGTATACAGACGACATAGAGTTAATGGATGAGGGAAAGAAGCCATTCAATAACCATTTGCCAAATGAAATGCGATTCTCTTCATTAACCAAGTTTACCCATGTACACCTACCGGCGACAGACACAGGCAATGGCAACGACATTCCGCTGTGTGGCTGCGAGAAATGGAGGAAGAGAAAAATCATTGCTTCACTAACGCGCAGCTCCTTTGACATCGCTGCAGGTTGCGTCATGGAAGATATTGCCTTCCAGATGTTTTGCTAATTGCGGGTACGTGGAGCCCGGATACTGCTGGACAGAAATCTATGCTTGTATGACACGACATGTGTATCGCTCACATTGTACAGCTGTAATAGCTGTGTTGCTGTGAAGAAGGTTCTCGTTCTAGATAATCATGATCCACGTCTCACCGGACACATTCGTACTATAATCCAACATCGCTGGCCTGGCCGTATAAACTCCAACTTATTGTTATACACCATGTGCAATGCAGTCCCACTGTCAGTAAAGGTAGGCCAACACAGGTGGTCTATATTTGACCATGTTTTGCAGATGCCACAAGATACACATGCACAAAAAGCCTGGTAATTTGTTGTATACGTAGTGGACGCCACTGCACACACCTGTTGAGTGGGTAACGTACCGATCTAAAAGAAGCCTGACTGGGTAGACTGGACCTCTTAGCTCCCTGCTAAAGGCTCTCGCTGATGACAAGGAACAATGGCCAAAGACGAAGTTGGACTGATTGCAGCTTCAGGGTGTTTTCAAACTACTGCAGCCTCAGCACTCAGTATACATACATATATGATTACGTATTTCCTCCACGTGATGTTAGTCGCTAATTTCAGCATCAAGTACGGGAAATATAAGACTATATTTCAGCTCATTAAATCATCCAACCAATGCATGCATATTGCTAATAATCATGCCCTACAATTTACTTCTTGACAGTTGTACTCGAGAAACACTTCCAATGCGGCTGTTTTCTCAAGTCATTAACGCGAATTAATATTCTCCTCCTCCTCCCCTTCCCCTCCTCCTCCACCACCACCACATCCACCTCCTCCTCTCCTCCTCCTCCTAGTCGTTCTTCTTCTCCTTCATCTTCTTCTTCTTCTTCGTCGTCGTCGTCGTCGTCTTCTTCTTCCCCTCTTCTTCTAAATACAGCGAATCGCCTCATATTTAGTATTGGAATAACACCTATCATCTTTGTACAAGGGAACAGTCTCTAAGTCAAACTTCACGGACTTGCTGTCCAATCACCTCAGATGATAATTAAGCTATGCATTTATATATCACCACCGTTGCTATGTTTTCCCCTGCATTTATTGGTTTAATACCCCGTCGTCGTTGAACTATTCAAACGTCTTATTGAAATATATGATAAACTATGATATATCTATAAATAAAACCTCACAATTTCCATACGAAATTTCATAGCAAAACATTTTCCTAAGAAAATCGCATCTTGTATTCTTTGTCACTACCAGAAGCATATCTCTCTATAGAAAACCAGTTTATCTGATATAAGCTAGATTCATTGAATTATATACACTTAGCTGTCTGCCTGTTGAATTTCTGCAGACTACATTTTCCTTGGGGGTTTATCCCCGGACCTGCTGAATATTTTGAAAACAATTTGACTGAAGGTTGTTGGTTATTAAGCAACCAAAAATTTTCATTCAAATTGTTTTAAAAATATTCAATAGGTCCGTAGTTATTGTCCATTAAAATTATAGTATGATGGCTTGCACCAGTCAAACACTTACCACTCTCATGTCAACGTTCTAACTTCTACTGTGGAAGGAGTAAAAAACTGGTATAGATTTTAAAGCAATTTTTGTGGATGATAGATGTTGATGTATAGTAAATTTGTTATAAGAAGAACACCAGTCCATCTTTTAATTTCATTTGAAGATTTGCACTTTTGACAGTAGGGTGGTAAGACTTAACGCTAGGCGTGTCTTTCAAATATAACTGTAAATCCTCGAGGCAGTACTTCAGATCTTACACGAACGATGCAGAAATCTGATGTAGACGGCGCTGGATGTTCGTAATTAGAAAAAAAAGAAATTACAACGTAATATATGAATGCATGCCATAGAAGTGCATTAAGCTGAGCAAATAACCTATTTAATGTTACATCTTCCATCAAGATTTTGTTTGCTAATATGCATTAAGGTGCATGCTCTGCTACAGCCTGTGATAGAATGTACTCCCATTGGTTGTGTCGAATGTTGCTACGCATGTTGTTGATATGATTGACAGCAACAACTTAAACACATGAACCCTGAATTCTCGGATTCGTAACATAATGCTAATTTTACATGGAGACTATTGAATTTTTTTTATCTAATTTGACTGAGATCCATGGGCTGCTACAGCTTCCAGTCAAATTAATTCCAAATATTTCCTGAGTTTTTTTTAATTGAACCTTTCGGTTTAAGAGTGTTAAAGACACGCTGTATTAAAACGGAATGTATAATAAACAAGTATTTTTTTTTAATATTCACTTGAACTCTGTTGGTGTTATAGGAGACATATTCTAAAAGGATTCGAACGTGATGTTGCGAAAATCTTCAAATTCAATTACAAGTTCACCTTATTTACAGCACAGCCAATGAGGTAAATAATTACAAGTTTGCCTTATGGGGTAGAACATATAAGTTATAAAAGCAGCTAATTATGTTGTCTCATCATCCGGAACATTGCTATTATCATTGTCTCTCGCCTCTCGGTTTCGCGCTGTATGGGGTTTGAGGGGGTACGTGTGTACGTGGGTGCGTGCGTGCGTCCGTGCGTGCTGTGCCAATTTGGCTCAGATTCTAAAACATGAAAGCTTTGATTAAATTTCTAAAATATGTTTCTTGTTAGCTTCTTTCCAATCTCAAAGTTATCTGTGTGCGTCCGTGTGTCCGGGCGTGTGTCTGTACACGTGTGCGCGCACGCGGGAGTAACTAACTTTTTATTGATTATACAACCTACTTAATTATATTATTCATCTGCCCATTTGCACGGCTAATTATTTATCGAATTGGTAAATTGATTTATTGTATCGTATATTTGTGTATCCATTTATCATAATAGTTCCCTGTTGGTAAACGATACGCCTACGCCACACGATTATATATGCATCAAACGTGTAATTAATGTATTTATTGTGTAATTATTCAAAATGTCTGCTGCCTGCGTATCCAAAATATATTTTAAAAAACCCATATTTCCTCACAAAATCAAATGATCAAAAATGCGTAAATTATTCCACAAAATTAATTCAAATGTATATTATGCAGAATTTCGACTATTGTCCAGAGCTACAACTCAACCCGAAAGGCCGAAGTGTTGGTTTCTCAGGACGTGTGCTGTAAGAAAATACGTCCATATGAGCCACCGTCAGTTGCAGAGGTGGTTTTTATTAGCCAAGTAGTGTCTTCAGAAATCGCTTTGGATTGACCACAGGGTGACCGCTGTAGACAGGCACAACACCCTCCCAAAATGCTTCTTCTGTAGATACTAGAACTTTACAATGTCTTGTATTTATTTTCTTTTTCTGTATTTCGTTCTTCTACTCTTTTTCTTTCTTAATTCTCGCCCCTTTCTTGCCGTTATCTCTGGAGCTCTTTGTGCTTTTCATCTGCGCTTATGGAATATATACATAATTGAAAACGGATAATGATCTAGCTCATTACCGTGCGCTATTTGACTGCCACCCTCCTAAATCCATAGGTCGTCCAAATATATCACCGAACTCATGGAGAATTGTAAGTGTCTCTCTCGCAATATACATTGCCCAGTTACTATCTTGTCCTCTGTACTACCTGAATAATGTGACTAATATAATAATAATTTACATGCGCCTTTCATTGGCAGGCGATGTAGAGTCTAATCCCAGTCCCATAAACAGTAGTGATCTCTCTATAATCCAACTTAATGTTTGTGCTCTCAAAGATAAAATCCATCTTGTCGAAGCAAACTTGTCTAATTTTAACATCATTACTATTATGGAAAGCCACTTTACGCAAAGCGTAAACAATGACACTATTACACTTCAAGGCTCCCAAGAACCATATCGAAGGTGCCGTCAGTAAGCATGGGTCGGAGTATGCGTCTATATAGCCGATTACATCGACGCTTCTCGCCGTGTATTGATGTGATCTGGATAGAAATTTACGATCGGCCAGAACTGCTAATGTGTGTAATTTATCGACCAACCAATACTGACGTAGATAGATGGCACATCATTTCCGATAATATAGAAAACGTCCGCGATTTAAACCCGAATAAAAACATTCTATTACTGGGGGACCTAAATGACGATCTCCTTAGTACGACAACTCACTACCTACGCGACATTATTACCCGTTTTGGCTTTTATTAGCTATTAACAGAACGAATACGTCCTGTCTCGAATACATTACTTGACCCAATTATAATTAACAAAATTAGGCTTGTCAAGGATACAAGCGCCATATATAGGATTACAAAGGCTGATTGGGTGAAATTTAGAAACCACATATCAAATGCTCCGTGGAATACCCTTTCCGACGAGCATGACGTCGATAGCTGGTGCCAAAGCATTAACACAAATATTACTAATGCAGCCAACGCTAGCATACTAAACAAAACAGTCACCATCCACCCAGATGATAAAGCCTGGATGTATAACAAAATTGGACACGAGATGAGAATTAGAGAAAAACTATATAAGAAAGCAAAGAAAACCAAACAAGAACAGGACCTTGCAAATCTTAAGAAACAGAGAAATCTGGTCAACACCTTAGTTCGGACAGTCAAACAAGAATTCAAAATCAAACTGGCAGAAAAAAATAAAAAATGGATGCACAGGTTCCAAACAGTGGTGGAAGTTGAGCAAGTCTTTCTTGTTTGACAATAACTCCAATTTTGGCGATATACCCCCTTAAAAAGTGGCGATGGCTCATTTACCTATGACTTTAGTGAAAAGGCTATTCTAAATCACTATTTTTCAAGTATTGCGACAATTGATGAGTCTAAAGTGGAATTACGCCCTTTATCCATATATACGGAACACTTTAAATATGATCACAATAACGACTCCAAGACGTTCTAGATATACTTTCTAAGCTGGATACCTCAAAAGCTGTCGGTCCCGCCAAACTAAGTCCTAAACTATTGGTCATGAGTACAGATATTCAAGCTCCGATTAAGAACGTTTCTTTAACTACTCACTCATAAATTCAAAATTTTCCACCTCCTGGAAAATTGCCAATGCCACTCCAAATTTCAAAATGTGGGAAAGGGACCCATGCACAAACTACCGCCCAATATCTCTCTTGAGTTGTCTTAGCAAGGTCACGGAAAGAACTGTTGTTAAATACATTTGCAACTACATTAGAGTTCGCATCACTCCATATCAGTTTGGCTTTCCTCCTTCACATTCCACAGTAAATCAACTATTAGGCATATATACAGATATCGCCAAAGCTCTAGATGAACAAACAGAAGAATTGTTCCTATTTTTCGACATTTCTAGAGCATTTGACCGAGTGTGGCATTGTGGCCTACAGAAGCTCAAACAATTTGGCATCGCTGGAAATCTACTGTTATAGTTTGAAAGTTATCATCATAATCGCTACCAGCGAGTACTTATAAATGGTTACGAATCTATTTTGCTTCGCTTACATGATGGTGTGCCACAGGGCTCCGTTCTTGGGCCACTACCTTTCTTAGTATCTGTTAATGACATGCCCAATGACACACTAAACAACATCATAGTATGTGCTGATGATACATGCCGGTATGTGATGTCGGATAACTTAGACGACCACACACTATCTGTCGACCACGATCTGCAAGTAATGAACACATGGCTAGTCGAATTTAATGCTTCCAAAACAACGTCCTTATTTATTTCACTACACAGAGATCCTACCGGTTTTCCAATAAATTTCAAAAATTCTGAAATAGTTCCATCCACCCATCATAAACACATTCGTAGCACTTTCAACAATAATGGTCATTGGCACAACCATGTGGAAAATATAATAGCAAATGTCCATGCACAAGCTTTCCTTATTCAAAGGACTATAAATATATCTTAAACCGCGAATGTCTCAAAATCATGTATAATCGCTTTATTAGGCCATCGTTGGAATATTTAAATGCTGTCTGGGATCATTTACCACAATATCTTGTTAACAGACTGGAAGAAGTACAAAAGGATGCTCTTGGGACAATTAGCGGAGTGACACGTAGTGCTCACATCGAAGATTTGTATAAAGAAACTGGCATAGAAACACTTTCTCACCGACGAGAAATTCACAGACTGGCCATGTTTTACAAAATTGTCAATATGATGATGAGCGATGCCTTGACTGATTATCTCCCTCCACTGATACTAACATGTTAACCCTACAATATCACCACAGTTAGATTTCGAACGGATCTCTATCGCGAGCCTTTTTCCCAGCAACAGTACGTGCCTGGAATACCCTTCCAGCACCTGTCATTATGTCTAATACCCTACCAGAATTCAAAACCAAACTAAAAGCAATGCCCTATATACCCAAACTCCTCCGTGGTACTACGTTGGCTCAAGAGAGTAGACGTGAGGCGATTTGGGGTCCGATTTCACACCTTAAAGGTAGGTGCTGCATCTTTATCACATTTTTTCCTTTGATCTCACCGCCTTTTGAAAAGGTGTGAAATCGGACCCAAGATCTCCATCATTCTGATTAGATGATAGCTGTAGAGGGTGACCATAAGCCCCTTCCCCTCTTTAAATCACGTGCCTCCTGTCATCCAATGAGGTGAGTTTAATGGTAATTAGCGTAATAATTGACTAGGCTTAGTGACAGGGTAATTAAGGATGATTGACAGCCTACATGTCTGGACTCGTCTTTTCCTGACTCTGGGAACTCGTTCGAGCACGAAGCCCCGCTCCCTCGTTAAATCACGTGCCTCCTGGCATCCGACGAGTTAAACTTAAGGGTAATTAGCGTAAGGACGCATGACGAGGGTTAATGACAGTAATTAAGGATGACTGACGGGCTACATGTCTAGACTTGTCTTTTACTGACTCTGGGAACTCGTTCGAGCGCGAAGGCCCGCCCTCTCGTTAAATTACGTGCCTCCTGGCATACAATGGGGGCAACTTTAAGGGTAATTAGCGTAATGACGCATGACGAGGGTTAATGACATGTTAATTAAGGATGACTGACGGGCTACATGTCTGGACTTGTCTTTTCCTGACTCTGGGAACTCGTTCGAGCGCGAAGCCCCGCCCTCTCGTTAAATTACGTGCCTCCTGGCATCCAAGGAGGCAAGCTTAATGGTAATTAGCGTAATGCTGATTGACACGAGTTAATGTATAGCGTAAGTATGAGTGACAGGGCACATGTCGGGCCTCGTCTTTTCCTGGGATCTTATTCAATCGTGAAGCCCCAACCCATCATTAAATCACGTCTCTCATGGCATCCAATGAGGTGTGCTTAAGGGTAATTAGCGTAATGATTGACAAGGGTTAATGCATAGCGTAATGATTATTGACAGGCTGCATGTATGGACACGTCTTTTTCTGATTCTGGGAACTCATTCAATCATGGGAGATTAATTCTAAATGGTCGAGCTATAAAGTAAGGCCAATTATGGAAGACGACTCTGTTAGTCTAACAGATTTATCATTATACTTCTGAACCTCAACGTGTTTTAGCCTTGACAATATACAAGGGTCGATGTATCGCTTGGTTAGTTATTACTCTGACAGATTAAAATTAACTCCGACCACGTGTAACGATCGTCAGAGTTATACAAAGTTCAACGAATCAATTTTCAATCGTGTTAGATTAATAACAAATGCCTATTACATTTTTAATGGGCCTCGAGTGGCAACCCACTATTTGGACAACAAATAGAGTCTAGGTTGACCCAGGGTTTGGACGTATTATAGACGATGAGTCTTTCAGTTTTCAATGTATTATATATTTATGCGTATGGGAGACACTATTATAAGACGCATACCTTATCGAACTTCCATTAGAACAAAAAGAAAATCTGTTTACACCAACATCATCAACTAGTCAAATTAGTTCAACAGCTTACACTTATAGTTTTCTAGAAATTGCTAGCCAAGGAGTTCAGAGATCGATCGATCCCAACACGATGGAGGTGTGGGTGAAGGTTAGCTAGAGATGGGCGGGGCATAGCTAAAGATGGAAAGGTTTCTTAGCACCTGGCGTGCGGTCAGTTATTCCATTATAAAAGACCATCAAGTTGTACGAATTGTATGTCTACTATTTAATAAATATTATGCAAAATACTTTGAAAGTAAATTGATTGGCCGTTGTTACTGCCATAAGCAGTAACATCGTTGCTAGCCAGGGAGTTCAGAGATTGATTTGTCTATTCCAAACATTAAACGCTTTGCTCTCCCCACGCACACATACACACAACCGCAAGCCCGCACGCACACCCGCATGCCCGCAAGACCATGCGTATGCACGCATACCTGATCGTATGCACATATGCACACATGTCTGTGTGCATGCACACACACCCGCACATACACCTGCAACACACACACACACACACACATGCCCGCACACTCATAATAAGCTCGTATGTATGCACGCATGCACACCTGTCTGTACTCATGCATGCTGTAGCTCGCGGGTGTACGTGCTGGTCTGCCGATAGGTATCTGCCCATCGCACCGCAACCGCACAATGACCAGGATGGCTGGTTATCTGCGGATCTCGGGGTTGCAGATCCTGTATGACATCTCACTACAGTGTACAAAGACCGACTTCTAGAGCCAGTGGAACAATAATGTTCCAGTTGGGCCGTGCGACCATTGCTGCCAAGATTGAACCACATGGTCTCATCCCAACTATTAGTATCACCGGTATGCCTATCCATACTAATTTAGAGTTATGGAATAATTTGTAATTAAACTGTAGAAATGTTAATAAACACTATACAAACAAGGTGAATCATTTGACAGTAGAATGAGCACAATAATGCACAACATAGAGCTAGCCGGTGTACTTTCTACGTGATGTCGCCGGAGGTACCACACAGATCCTTGAATCCGCAGAGGTATC
>CM067375.1:45656806-45699702 GCA_034401795.1 Chaetoderma sp. LZ-2023a | reverse complement strand
CGCATGACACGTGTGTTAAGGCATCTGCAGCCATCTTTCCTGACAGTGTTTGTCCATCTTCTTCAAGAGTAATCTTCTCTCCCCCGACACCCAAGGGGCGATAACTATATACATGAAAAACGAAACTGACGTTAATAAACTATGCATTGAAGGTATGCTTGTTGCCGGTTCCTTTCACCCTGTTATGTCGCTAGAACACGAACCAACGAAGTTCATTATCTCAAATGTGCCACCGTACATACCGAACTTTGTGATCAAACGTTCACTTGATCGGTATGGGAAAGTTATCGGAGGCTGCCGTGCCATTCCCCTAGGATGTGAATCGCCTGACCTGAGACACGTCAAGAGTTGTAGGCGACAAGTTCAAATCATTGTAGAAAAGTCTGCTGTTCCCGAATTCATCGACATTGTCTACCTGGGTAAGTCGCATAGACTATTCATAAGCAGTGATGAAATTATCTGTTTTAAATGCCACCAAAAAGGACATTTTCAACGCAACTGTGTTATGGAGGAATCTCGTCTGAGTGACAATGATAACATTACCACTGACATTTATGGTGCTAGTAGCAGTAACGATCCAAACGTTGCTAACGTTAGTGAGAGTGACTTTCCGTTGCTGCAGGCGAATAAAGTACAAGAACAATTACCCGAAAATTTGTTACCTGGAAAACCGTCGCCTAATAAACCTAAGAAAAAACGACAAAAAACACAATCGACCAACCGTTTTGAAATTCTAAGTTTAATCGATGACTCTGAAAATATGTCACAAAGTAGTGAAATTAGTATGAATACCGTTAACACGTCTACAGATATTGCTACAAATAATGACATTTCAAACCCAGTTTTGGACGCTGATAACACCGAACCCATGACGTCAGTCGAGTCCGACAATGCGCCAAACGCCGATGACACTGAGATCCGTACAACTCAAGACATTATCGTGCAATTAAAGGACAATATTACACTGCTGGATAGCGCCATTCCCGTTAGCAGCATACCATTCAAACCGGGCCATGCCCCCTGCGATAATGACAGTGTCATAGTTACTGCTAGTGAGTTACCACCTGATCATGTGTCGCCTGTTGACGAGGGTTCGGACTCGGACAGTATGTCTGTTGTATCGGAAATGTCGGACATGTCAGATTTTGTAGAGACAAGGGAGTTAATTCAATCACTTGACGATGTTAAGTTGTTTATTGCCAGCATCAAATACAGTAAAACGGTAGTAGAAAAGTGTAAAGAGTACCAACCTAATTTAAAGCTCTTAATGCATCAAATGTTCAGACTAAAGAAGCAACCTGGATTAGATGTTTTTTACAAAAATCGTCTCACTGAGATAATTACAAAGTTACATCGTAACATAAGGGGTTAATTACTTGTGTCTTCTCTCTATATTGATCAAATAGTAAAATCTTCAGCGGTCCATTTTGAAACTTAATCATGTTTATGAATTATATTGTACTAGCAATTTTATTTTTTTATCTCACCATGACACATCTCTCAATTGTAACCTTGAACACGAGAGGCTGTCGTGATGCTTTTAAACGCTTCCGTATTTTTAACCAGATTCGTAAAGAGTCGTCTGCCGATATTGCTTTCTTGCAGGATATACATACTACGCATGATGATGACTCTATATGGCGTTTAGTGTGGAGAGGAAAACTGTCTTTCTCTCATTTTGATACGAAAACTGCAGGCGTAGCCATACTTTTTAACCCCAAGCTTGATGTCACTATTGTAGAAACTATACCTGTTTTACCAGGCAGAATCTTACATGTCACCATTAAATTGAATAATGAGTATTTTTACTTAATTAATGTTTATAATGCAACTGAGTGTCATGCCAAAGTAAGATGCATAGAAAGACTGAAAGCTCATATTTCATCTTTACAGGAGCCATATCCATTACTCCTTGGTGGAACATCTTCCAGACTAGATCATTTATACATTTCATCAAACTATAAGCAATTTATCCGTTCTTGTACAACGGTGCCCTGCGCCGAATCTGATCATTCATTTGTTAAAATTTTGTTAAAGTTAAAGGAAATAAAACGGAGGAGCGCTTATTGGTGCTTAAACACTGACCTATTACAGGAGAAACGGTATCGTGAATTAATAACATCTTTTTGGGGTAACTGGCGGGAAAGGAAATGTACTTTTGATAATTTACAAGATTGGTAAGAAGCATATTAGTAGTATATCTCAAGTTTTCTCCTGTGAATGAGCTGCAATTCTGAAAGAAGAGAGATTACAGCTGCAACATGATATACATAATTTATCAGCGAAAATACCAAAAAAATGATGAGTTATACAATGAAATTAAACAAAAGCAAGAGTCACTGTCATCTCTCTTAGAACAACAATCTAGAGGCACTTGGGTACGGTCTCGTTTCCAGCATATCAATGACCTGAATAAAACAACGAAATATGTTTTGACCTTGAAAAGAAACGGAGGACAATTAAATCTATTTCACATTTAACGTTACCAGATAGTACAGTTATTGATAAAGATTCTGATATTTTAATCTACGCGTCTGAATTTTACAGCGTTTTATATAGTAACGGAAAGTCGTCTAAGCACGCTAGAAACAAGTTATTAGCCGATCTTCCACAATTGAGTGAGGTTTCCAAAAACGATCTAGATAGTTCTATTGGCTTGGTAGAAGTGACGAACTCAGTTAAAAAAACTAAAGAATAACAAATCTCCTGGAATAGATGGGCTACCTGTCGAGTTCTATAACACTTTTTGGGAGCTGATTGGTGGTGATTTAAATGCTGTTTTTACCCAATCCATTCAGGATATGCGATTACCTACGTCATGCAGGCGAGCGGTTATTACATTATTGCCAAAGAAAGTTGACCTCAATCTCATTAGAAATTGGAGACCTGCTTTACTTTTATGCGTAGATCTAAAAATATTTTCGAAAGCTCTCTATAATCGCATTAGCGATGTTCTTAGAGAAATAATTCACAGAGACCAGAGTTATTGCGTAGCACGGAGAAAAAAGTTGCTAATAATATCAGATTGATAATTGATACTGTAGAATATTCAAATTCTTGTTCACTTCCTCTCGGCATAGTCTCTTTAGACCAGGAAAAGGCGTTCGACCGAGTTAGTCATGCGTATCTGTTCGACACGCTAAATGCTTTCGGATTTGGAGAATTCCTCTCTAGGTGTATACAGCTGCTTTATACTGACACCCAAAGTTTATTGAAAATTAATAACTCGTTGTCTGTTCCATTTTCTTTTAAGCGTGGTATTAGGCAAGGCTGTTCCTTGTCTGGGACCTTGTATGCGATTTGTATAGAGCCACTACTGATGAAATTACGTTCTACTGAAGGCCTAAAAGGAATAGCAGTGCCTAATACTGCCGATGAAAAGGTTGTTTGTTCAGCTTATGCCGATGATTTGACAGCTTTCGCTACCAGTGATAAAGACTTCACTGTGCTACATAATTGGCTTAAAGTATATGAAGCTGCGTCCGATGCGAAAGTTAATTTGGAAAAAACTGGGGGTCTCTGGGTGGGTCCTTGGAAGGATCGCACGGATACTCCATTGAGGATTACCTGGAATAACGAGGGCCTAAAAATTCTTGGAATTTCCATCGGGAATTCACCAGATTACAATAACCGTAATTGGGATAACTTAGAGGCTGATGTTAATAATACGCTTGCAAGTTGGTTGGCATTGTCAAGAGCTTTGTCCTTTAGAGGTCGTATTATTATTGCGAATTTATTGGCTGCCTCTAAGCTTTGGCATAGATTTGCTGTTATTGACCCACCGGCTGATATTGTACATACACTTCAAAAGCGACTAACTAATTTTGTATGGGCGGGAAAACATTGGCTGGTTAAAGAACAACTGTTTCTGCCTTTAGAATATGGTGGACAAGGATTAGTGCATTTACAATCTCGGTTACGTGCATTTCGTATTGATTATGTACAATCGTTTTTAAATATTTATTCGTGCCATTCTTGTTTCAAGTTTTCTAGTTACTTTTTAAAACATGTTTATAGTTTAAATTATGATCATCAGTTATTTTATACATACTTAGATATTAATAATATTCACGATATTCCATTGTTCTATAAAAGTTTGTTAAACGCTTGGTTTACATTCGACGTGTTGAGAACATCACAACCTGTGTGTAAAGCTGATGTTCTAAACGAGCCACTTTTCCTCAATCCACTGATAAGAAATTCTGTGGCAGGGCTTTCCTACTTACTGCATGATTTTATACATGCTAATGTTACTACTGTTGGCGATATTGTTGTTAGCGATCACATGCTTTCAATTGATGAGCTGTGTCAGAAAATTTGCAATCGGTCTAAAAGAATTCTCCAAAATAATCTTAACGAATTATTGAATAGTTTTCCGTCTGAATGGAATGACTTATTAAAACGTCCTGATGACATTCCTAGGTCTGTATACCAAATCGAACTTTCCTGTATGAGCGATGCCTTCGAATATTGTGTGTCCCTTCCCACTATTTGTAAGAAAGACATTTATAAACTCTCATTGCTGCATTGTTATTCGAATAGCTTACATAACCCTAATAATAGTATATGGGCAGATGTGTTATCGTTAGATATTACGTCGCTAGAGAATTGTTCCTGTTTTTATGAATATCCATGTACGAGTTATGAAGGTGATTTGTCCGGAAAGTTATGCATAATGCGTTAAACACAGGAGTATTTCTTTATCGTGCTGGTTACCTCCCTGATGATAACTGTCCTTATAGAGGTGAGCGGGAATATATAACTCATATGTTTTTAACTTGTCCACGCCTTCAACCTTTGCTTTTAGCTGTTAGAAGAACGTTTTTGCAATTACAGGAGAGCGAAACCTTTACAATGAATGACTATATAAAAGGTATGCCTTGTCCGAAATGCTCTGCTAAATGCGAGCGTAAAATACGTCATCGACTCAGCAATTGGATTATAGCGAATGCTAAAATGGCAACGTATGTAACCAGGACAACGCCTCTTAGATGAAATTCATCAGACAGACCTGCTTCGTGAATGCATATCTAGATTACGATCATGTATACATATTGAGTTTCAACATCATTTGAACATAGATTCTTTGGAAATTTTTAAAAACTTTTGGGCTGTCAACAAGTTTATTTGTCATGTTGAAAACAGCGCACTTATTTTTTTTATCGAATATAGCTGTTATTAGTGCCTCTTACATGAAACACTGTATTTTGAATCATATACACGCGTTCATCGAGACGTGACCTGGATTACCGCCGGCGCCGCCATTGGCTAATGACGTAATAGCCCACCATTCCACAAGTGAAAAACGCTTAAGACGCGTACATAGCGTTATCGTTATTATAAGCATAAGAACCTATAGAGATCTGAAACTCGGGGACAATGGATATCGACGTAAAATACAGAAAAAGTGGCGGAAATTCATGTGCGGTCAATGGGTGCACAAATAATAGCAGAAAACTAAATATATTTAAGAAGGGCTTGAGCGTTTTTAATCCCATAAAATGTCCACGTTATGCCATCAGATGAACCGAGCAGACTAGCGGGGGTGGGGGGGGGGGGGGTGGGGGGACTAACGCTATTAATAGACAAGGCTTACCAAAACAGGTATATGTGTGTTCAGAACATTTTTTGGATGACAAACCATCCGAGAGAAACCAATATCCGAAATTAAAATTAGGTTACGATCAATGTGTCACACCAGGTTGACGTAAGGTGGTAAGGAAAAACATTAAATGTCTAAAGAAACTCAGCATTTCAGACTGTTCCGTGGCCACTAATAGCAGCGATGAAATAAACTGTGATGATATAACTGATTTGTCAGAGACGGACTCTATCATGGTGTTGTAGATACTAATAAGGCCGACACATAAAAGAAACAATGAATCCATCCAGTATGTTGACATATGTACACAATGTCAGGAATCTGACTTTTGTACAAATGACCATGTCTACGAAAAACCATGGGCAGATTGTAAAAGTACATCTAGCTTCCCAGGGAAGCAATTAGAGCATGTTGTCCTGAACCATTTCGAGAGAACTATCTAAGCACAACCTGTATTATTGATTGTGCAGAAACATTCATTCAGAGACCGACACACTTAAGAAACAGAAGTCAGACATTCGGCAATTATAAAGCCACACAATACACCAGAGTATCTTGTGGGGATCTCACCCCACCTGGAAAACAGCTGATTTCAAGCTTAACATACCAGCTTTCATTAAAGATAAACTCCAGCTTAGTAGAGAAGAGAGAGAGAGAGAGAGAGAGAGAGGGTAGGGATGGAGGGAGGGAGGGGAGGGGAGGGGGTGGAGGGAGGGAGAGAGAGAGGAGGGGAGATGGAGGGAGAGAGGGAGGGAGGGATGGAGAGAGCGAGAGGGAGAGAGAGGGCGGGAGAGAGAGGGAGGGAGCGAGAGAGGGAGGGATGGGGAGAGAGAGAGAGAAGGGAGAGAGAGAGAGAGGGTGTGTGGGGGGAGAGGGAGGCAGGGAGTTGAGGTGGGAGAGGGAGGGAGGGAGGGGCTTGGGGTGTGAGGGAGGGAGGGAGGGAAAGCAAGTAGGAGATTGGATGTGTTTAAAGTACTGAGTAGCACGGCACCAGTCACATCACTGACACATTTTGATGACATTCTCATCGTGTGCTCGGCACTTATAAATCTTAAGGCTGATCTAATACGTGATGTGCTTGCTGATTGACTATAGATACGGATAAAATAACTATGGGCGGGTGTACGAATCATGTATGAAACTACGCCCCCTCCACCCACCTCAACCCCCACCCCCACCACACACCCACCTCTCCCACACTGGCTGGCCTGGCGTTATATATATATATATATATATATATATATATATATATATATATATATATATATATATATATATTGATATTCAGCAACATTGATGTTGTAACAGTCTCTACGCGCGCCATAC
Source organism: Chaetoderma sp. LZ-2023a (assembly GCA_034401795.1). Lineage (NCBI taxonomy): Eukaryota > Metazoa > Mollusca > Caudofoveata > Chaetodermatida > Chaetodermatidae > Chaetoderma > Chaetoderma sp. LZ-2023a. Next base: position 45,692,774 of record CM067375.1, on the reverse strand, counting down.
AGTGAAGGCTAGTGGTGGCTACTGTATACAACGCGACGTGAGGCGTGATGCTACGCTTCGCTTCGTTTTCACGCGTGTAATGTCGGAGTGGCTATAACTGCCACCTAACGGCAGTAAGCGAAACTAACGGGGATAACTGAAAAAACCTGTGTATTTGTAATTTTTTTATGTGATATCAATCCGCTTATTTAACTTTATTATTGACCTAATATTATATTGATTGACTGTGATATATGCATTTGCGATATGTTTTAATGGCACGTGAATCGTAATAAAGTAACTTGACAAGTCGTCTTCTTCTTCCTCTTCTTCTTCTTCTTTGAGAAAAGACGTGTTTTAGAAGAGCTCTCAGTTTAGTCCGTCTGTTGACTTTATAATGGTCAGTTGTGTTTACTTTTTGTTTTTTGTATGCGCTAACGCGTATGTGCTTATGTTTGTGTTAATAACTTTGTGTTTTATTAATGTGTTCATACATAATTTGATTTTTCTCTGGTTTTCGTAACTCTATATATACTTGTAACACTTATAGCGCCATTAGCATAGGGTAGTCGGCCTGTTGGCCGTAGTGGACGCTTGATTAGGCTATTGTGTTTGGACAATGGCCAGACAGGTTAGTTATGCGGAGCACCTGAGAGAGACTCGAAGTGACCCCGTCACCACCCCTGCTTTAGATTACGAACCATTCGCGGGTATTGATAGGAAACACGGTGTACGCGTTGATAGTCTAGCTGGTGTGGCGGTAGAGGCCTACGTGAAAGGCGCCGCCGCCGCCGACGTAAAGCCGGAGAATATTGTAGCTGCTTCACGAATTAAAGGAGGAATCGCGGTTTATGTCAAAACGGAACAACAAGTCAATAGACTGTGTCTTGACGGTATAAACGTAGGTGGCTGCTACCACAATGTGTATTCCTTGGAGAATGAGCCGACGAGATTAATTATATCTAATGACCCACCCTACATCCCGAACTTTGTTATTAAACAAGCGTTGGAAAGCCAAGGAAAGGTGCTCGGAAATTGCCGGCCAATACCTTTAGGCTGCAAGTCACCAGAGTTAAGACATGTGAAAAGCTTTAGACGGCAGATCCAGATTGTAATGGAAAAGTCCCCATTACCGGAGTTTGTGGACATTCCGTACATAGGAAGGTCCCATAGACTATTTATAAGTACGGATGAGATTGTCTGTTTTAAATGTGCTCAGAAAGGACATTTTCAACGTTTTTGCCCATTGAATGACATTCACGACAATTCGGTGGGTCATGATAACTTTAACAACAATGTTGCAGACGAGCCGGTCAACAGTAAAAATCGTGACGTCATACCGATTTCCGATCTTGTGCTAAATGACAACAATTTTCCACAAACACTGTCACAAAGAAACGATACACCAGTTGATAAAGCCAGTAAATCGTCACCTAAGAAATCACCTCAGAATAAACGTCGTAAGACTCAGTTTTCCAATCGTTATAGCGTCTTGAGCGATGATTTAATTGTCACTGATCCTGAAACCGATAATGAGGCCGACATTACCAGTGCACCGTCGGATAATTCCACTGTTGTAGATGATGCTACTTCAATGGACCAGGCTACTCAGGAAAACTCAGCTCTGTTCACAGATGAACCTGGTAATTCCAACACGGCGGCCAATGGGGACTCTGCTGTCACTGTCATTCAAATTCACCGTGAATCGGAATTACACGACCCTGTTCTATTATCTGACGAGGGTTGTGTAGCTGAAAAAACTGATATGTCGACACAAGAAATCCTAAGTGAACTCGATGTAAATATCTCATTGGCGAAGGCACCCAGTGTTAATAATGCATCTATAGTTTTCAAACCTGGACATGATCCTTGTGATTCGGACAGGCTTGGAATAGAAGCAGGTGGTATGCCGCCTTTATCGCAGGGTGAACTGCTGGACGAGGACACCAGCGACGCTGACAGCATGTCCATTGGTTCAGAACTTTCGGACATGACAGATTTTATTGATTCAAGGGAGGTAATGCCCTCTCTTGAAGATGTGAAACTATTTATAGAAAGTGTAAAATATAGTAAAAAGGTAATAGATAAATGCAAAGCCTTTCAACCCAACTTAAAATTACTGATACATCAGTTGATACGATTGAAGAAACAACCTGGCTTAGAATCTGCGTTCAAGTCTCATGTCACCAAAATAGTCACTAAGCTACACCGTAGCTTACGGAATTAATTGTTTCCGCCTATGGTCAATCTAGTAACGAACTTGAATACAGTTTCTTTTCTACACCAAACAATTATGGGTATCTTTGTTCTAAGATTTATTCAATTATTTTTAATTATGACTTCCCTCTCAATTGTTACACTAAATACGAGAGGTTGTCGTGACTCTTTTAAAAGATTTCGTATTTTTAATGAACTTCGCAAAGATTTATTTGCCGATATTGTGTTTCTCCAGGATACTCACACAATTCAGCCGGATGAGTCGCTATGGCGACTTATATGGAGAGGTCAAGCTGTCTTTTCACATTTTAATACAAATACAGCTGGTGTTGCTATAATATTTAAACCCAAGTTAAATGTAAATATCATTGAAACGATCACAGTTGCTCAGGGAAGAATCTTACATGTCACAGCAAATATACATGGCACCTATTTTTATTTGATTAATGTTTACAATCCCACAGAGTCGCATGACAAATTGAAATGCATAGATATGCTAAAAACTCATATTTCCACATTGTCCGAACCATATCCTATAATATTAGGTGGCGATTTTAACTGTACACTTGATTGTGAGTTAGATAGAACATCAGCAACAGAACCACACCCTCCAGCTGCGGATTCGCTTAAATCTTTAATTACAAGCAATAGTCTTACTGATGCATATCCCTGCCTCTATCCACAATCTGAAATTTTCACCTGGCACAGGTCCGATGGGACTGCATCCAGACTTGATCGTTTTTACATTCATAGTAATTTTAGACAGTTTTTAAGCAGTTGTTCCATAATTCCTTGCACCAATTCTGACCATGATTATGTTAAAGCAATATTTCAGCTTAAAAGTGTAAAATGGAAAAGCGCATATTGGTGCATGAATACCGCTGTGTTGAGTGAAAGAAACTATGTGCTTTTAATTAATGATTTCTGGAATGGTTGGCAAGGGAAAAAATGTGATTTTGATTGTCTACAGGATTGGTGGGATTTGGCCAAAAAGCATATATGTATTTTATCACAACGTTATTCCCGAGAACGAGCTGTCCTTTTCCGTGAGCGACGATCAGACATACAAGCCGAAATTGATCAGTTATCGGTCAAAATTCCAAGAACAAATGAATTATTAGAGGTAATTAACCAAAAGCAATCTGAATTAACAACTCTCCTCAAAGAGCAAAATAGGGGTGCTTGGATTCGATCGCGATTCCAGCATATAAATGAATCAGATAGACCTACTACATATATTTTTTAATCTTGAGAATAAACGTGTGATGAATAAAACTATTTCATAGTTGAAGATCCCAACCGGTGAAATGGTTAATTCTGATACGGATATTCTGAGCCACGCCTCTGATTTCTATGGTGAATTATATGCGAAGTCAAGCTCATGCAAAATGTCTGAAAACCTGCTTTTATCAGATCTTCCTAATCTAAGTGAGCTTTCCAGAATTGAGTTAGATCGGGCCCTGAGTTTACCAGAGCTTACTGAAGCTGTTAACAATCTCAATAACAACAAAGCTCCTGGAATTGATGGACTACCATCGGAATTTTACAAAACCTTTTGGGAAACTATCGGTTCTGATCTTCTTGATGTTTTTAATGAATCAATTGAAGACATGTTATTACCTATTTCATGCAGGCGAGCGGTTGTGACATTATTACCTAAGAAAGGTGATTTAACCAATTTAAAGAACTGGAGACCTGTATCACTTTTATGTGTAGATTTGAAAATATTTTCCAAGGCCTTGTATAATCGTATACGTACAGTACTCGCAGAAATTATTCACATAGACCAAAGCTATTGTGTACCAGGACGTAAGATCTCCAATAACATTAGGTTGATAACAGACGTCGTCGAGTATTCAAATTTCATGTCGTTACCTCTTGGCGTTGTATCCCTAGATCAGGAGAAGGCGTTTGATAGGGTAAGTCACCAGTATTTATTGAATACCTTGCGCGCATTTGGCTTTGGTGATTTTTTTGTTAAATGCATTCAGCTTCTTTACAATGACACTTCGTGTTTACTGAAAATAAATAATTTGTTATCTATGCCTGTTTCTTTTAGCCGTGGTATCAGACAGGGTTGTTCCCTATCAGGCGCTTTGTACAGTATCTGTATCGAACCATTGTTAGTTAAGATACGCTCAAATAACGGACTGAGGGTGGTGGCCCTGAATGATATCTCGAGTGAAAGGGTTTCTTGCTCAGCTTTTGCTGATGACATAACTGCCTTGTGTACGTGTAATGATGATTTTATTAAATTGCGAGATTTGATACATGTATATGAGTCTGCTTCCAACGCGAAAATTAACCACTCAAAGTCAGAAGGTTTTTGGGTTGGTTCCTGGAAAGGGCGTATTGACGAGCCTTTGGGGTTAAAATGGAATAGCAATGGATTAAAGATTCTCGGTATTTATATTGGCAATTCTTTGGATTTTTGCAAACAAAATTGGGAAAATCTTGAAAATGAAATCAGCACAAAACTTCTTAACTGGCTCCCGTTATCAAAAGCTCTATCGTTTAGAGGTAGGATCACTATTACTAATCTGCTTGCTGCTTCTAAGCTTTGGCATAGGTTAGCTGTTATCGATGTCCCTGGTAATATTTTAAATGCTATTAAAAAACTGTTAATTAACTTCATCTGGTCTGGAAAGCACTGGCTTCCCAAAGAGTTACTGTTTCTGCCTTTAGATAAAGGTGGGCAAGGACTCGTGCATTTAGAATCTCGGATACGGACATTCCGTATTCAGTATGCACAATCCTTTATGAACTATTTCGCTTTTCATCCGTGTTTCAGCTTTAGCAGCTACTTTCTCAAACAGATACATAAACTAAATTATGATTATCAGATTTTCTCTATTCAATTGGATGTACAGATGATTCGTAATATACCTATCTTTTATAAGAGTGTGCTCAATTCTTGGTTTTTCTTCAATGTTATGAGAACATCGCATCCAAGCTGTAAAATCGATGTTTTAAATGAACCACTGTTTCTAAATCCTTTGATCAAGAATATCTCCACTGGATTTACTTTTTGCTACGAAGATTTTATAAGTGCGAATGCTACCATTCTAGCTGATATTTTGGTAAATGATAAACGAATTGCACTTGAAGACTTACTCCTTAAAATTGGCAACAGGTCTCCACGATTGCTTCAAATAAACTTGAACACTCTATGGGATAGCATACCCAATGAATGGTTTGAACTATTAGATCGACCTATTGACATTCCCAGGTCAGTATACAATTATGAATTATCATGCAATATTAATGATGACTCGGTTTTTACTGTATTGATACCATCTCTTTGCAAGAAGGAACTGTACAAGATGTCTTTATTAAAATGTTACTCAATGATTTCACATAATACCAAAAGTAACATATGGAGAGATCTACTTTCTCTAAATATTGATTTTATAGATAATTGTCTCTGTTTTTATGAATATCCGTGTACATACTACGAAGGAGATTTGTCATGGAAGGTTTTCCATGGGGCACTCAACACTGGTGTTTTTCTATATAAGGCCGGATATTGTATTAATGATAAATGTGTTTACTGTGGCGATCGTGAAGATTTAGCACATCTTTTTATAACATGATCACGTCTCCAACCACTTTTGTGTGCTGTTAGACGAGCAGTTCTATTTTTAACACTGGCTGATGAATTTAAGCCTGAGAATTATGTCAAAGGCTTTCCATGCCCCCATTGTTCGTCTAAATCTGCACGTAAAATTAAACATCGTATATGCAATTGGATCATGGCAAACGCTAAAATGGCTACCTATGTAACGCGGCAGCGTCTAATGGATGGCAATGGTCAGACGGACGCTCTTCGAGAATGTATTTCTCGAATGCGAGCTCGTGTGACTATTGAATTTAAATACCACCAGCAAAATGGGTCACTAGAAAACTTTACAAATTTTTGGGCAATTGACCACTTCGTTTGTAGTACTGAAGACGGTATTTTAACATTTAATGGTATTTAGTTATACCTTTCAGTATTATTTTGTCCACTTTCATCATTTTACATTTTAATGACTGATGACTGATGATTTTGATGACTGATTCCCATTGATTTTTTTATACGGATTGGATTTGGTTTTTTTACAAAATTGACGTAGATCTGTGATATATTGACATATTTGTTATTCTTCATAAATACAATGTTTATTTAAATGATACTCAGACTGATTCAGGAATATATTTATATTGTCTATGACGTGTTTTTAAAAATAATTTATTAGTGCTGTATTAAATTAAAGCGTTTTTTATAAATCCAAAATAAAGTACATGAAAAGTCTTCTTCTTCCTCTTCTTCTTCTTCTTCTTCTTATTATTTTTATTATTATTATTATTATTATTATTATTATTATTATTATTATTATTATTATTATTATTATAATAATTATTATTATTATTATTATTATTATCATTATTATTATTATTATTATTATTATTATTATTATTATTATTATTATTATTATTATTATTATTATTATTATTATTGTTATTACTGTTATTCCAGTTGGAAAAATTATTATTCGCCTCTTGCTTTATTTAATGCACTATATTTGTACGTAAGAGTGAGACACGCTCATAAGACATGTCTTATTGTGATCCCACATAGACTAGAAAAAATAAACTTTGTTTAAACCAAAGTTGTCTGCCAGTTATGTAAAATTTGCGGTTTAGAATCTCTGCTATCAGGTTTGATTTAAAGAAATAATATATGTTCCTAAATAATTAGGTCAGTATCATTATCATCAAGAAATGGACATTCCTAACCGAGAAAGGTTGTTCAACTTCACTACCGCTATTCGTTCTTGTTATTTTCTAGTTGTCTACATTCATTGTAAAAGACAGAGCGCGGAGACATAGTACGTGTTATAACGACATGGATTTAAACGGCGGCCAGCACGTGAGTATTGCTTCAAAGAGTAAAATTAAATCTTATTTTCTAAGGTCATACCGGTTTTTTCCTTTCACAAACCGTCATAACTTAATTTTTCCATATCTAGATTGCTGGAATTTTAGGACATTATTTTCAACATTCTTTCTATCTAGCAATTTTTTGCTGACCAAGAGAAGACTATTTTTGAGAATTTATCACTGGAATGGCTGGCAATTCCAGTGATAAATTCTCAAAAATAGTATTCTTGGCATTCAAATAGATACTTACTGAGAAAACGTTTTAGATTTTCTTGATCAATCTTGACAATTAACCTGATGAAATTATAAATACTGTAATAGCTTATTTACTGGCTCTCCTCTGAGGGATACCGGCCAGTTAACCACCCAAGCGTTCCCACCAATACAATGCAAAACTCCAGAGTGTGATGTCTCATGTCTGAATAGTACTTTATTAGAGTTTGGAAACCCCGATTAGTAAGCGGTAAAAGGCTGTGAAAGAAATAAAATAAAGTGATAAGTAAAGTGGTAAATTACTCTAAACGTCAGTCTGAGAATGCCATTAATATATGAGAGGGTCCCTATAATTATGACGAAACGACCAAATCCTTTGATTGCGCATTAATTTCCGAATTTGCCGAACATACCACAACATTGTACATATCTAAATAAAAAGTGTTATAATTAGCGTGAATGTATTTAACTTACACTGTGGTAGCCGTTATCTTCAACAAGAATGATTAACGAAATGCGAAATTGAGACATTTCCACATTGTTGACATTTGTCATACCGAAATTCTCTTCCGAAACCACATAGACTTATAGATCCGGATCAATTACTTGAGCGACTAACGATAATATAATTTGAAATGATTTACACTTTATTAAGATTTCTGACCAGAAACTGTGCATCATTTTTCGCCCATCTCGGAACTTGTGTTTTGGGTGGGAATTTTCCTACAACAAAACGTTAACTTGGTCTGGCCTAAGAAATATTTAGTTGAATATTTTGAAACTAATTTGACTCCGAGCTGTCGCTGCATGTGGCAATGGCGGGCTCCTGTAAAATTAGTTTTAAAATATTTAATAGCGTACTGGCATTATTCTCATAAACGAGATACGATGGCAGTTCAGAGGGTTGAATCCAGATTTAGCTATGTCACGCCCATGTCTAGCTCAACTAACGCTTGTTCCGTGTTGGGATCGATTGAACCCTGAACTCCATGAAGCTCACTTTCCCGACCACTATACAGGTAAGCTGTTGAATGTATTGAAACTAATTTGACTGGGTGCTGTTGCTGCCTATGGCAGCAACAGCGCCCAGTCAAATTAGTTTCAACATATTCAACAGAATGTTTATTAAATAGTAAAGTCATACACTTCGTATAACTTGATGAACTATTAAGCAGATATTTAATACAGATTTAATTACGTCATTCATGACGTAGTTGATTAAGTCGTCATATATGATTGATCAATAGACTTGATTCATCAATTGGGCGCGCGAAGTAACGGCACGCACGTTTGAACTATAGGCTAATCTATAGAGCTGCGTGATTTACCGATCTCACATCATAAGCCGGTTCAATATGGTGACGGTTTGCAAACCATCGCAATCATGCTCAAATCGAAAAACCGAGTTTAATTAAATTCCCGGTTTAGCCAATACTGATTCATCTTTTTTAATTATAAATATTTCTGCTAAGTCGGCCTCTGCTGCGGTCTTTAGAACCGTCAATTTGCAAACCTAACGAAGTCTATTTTTGCAAATTTATCACTGAAATGATTGGCTAGGGCAGTGTTCTCACTCAAGATTAATCAGGGATAACGCCCTACCTCACTATGGCGGTACGCCGGTTAAGCCTCTAGTGAGAACACGATCTAAATAACGAAACAAGATAATCCAGCGATAAGCTTTCTTCCTTAGTCTGCAAATTGGTATTTTCCACGAGATAATTATAACGCTATTGACCAAATGTTCAAGGGTTAAAACGCAGACCCGTTTGAACATACAAAAGTGTTGTGTGAATATTTAATTACTAACAGTACAATGCTTTCGTTCTTTACTTTTTGTACACGTAATTGACGCTTGTTAAAGGAAAGGAACTAACACATGCTCTTGAATGACAGCTTTATATAATACGTAATCAACCTATATCCACCAGTGAAAACATAAATAAATCGGAATATTTAGAAAAAAGCGGCTAAATACCTTTTATGTCATTCTGACGGGAACCAATTAGTGACGCAGCTGGACCTATGGTCTCCGGTGTATGTCGAGCGAATAAATAATACCCGCTACAGCCGGTCATATAAGCTCAGTTATATTCGCTCTAGGCTGATTAGCCTCTACATCCTACGGGTAAAATACTGTCTAGCTTTTAAAACATATGACTGAACGTCGTTGTTTCCAGAGACAGGGTCTACATTCAGTCACAAGAATTTAAAAATACTCAGTAGGCATCATATTGCGACCTTAGAAACCAGCAGTGTATTTTAAAATCATTTTGACCGAAAGTTGTTGCTTCGACCAGAAAAAGTGGCTTTCAAATATAATGTTTAAAAAGGATTAATAGTGAATTAGCAGTAGTGAGTTAATCGCTCTACATCGGCGACTATAGAGAATACTATTCATACCGCTTACACAACTATATGCAGGTGTGCTTTCGTTAGATTCATTAATATTTATATATCTTATATCTCTACACTAACTACCGCCATACTGTACAAATTAAAATTTCCCTCATATGCCATCGCAAGGATGGCCTGAGTGTAATAAAGAAAACTGAAACTGAAACTGGTAGACATATGCGTTATACCTGCACACACAGTTGGCACACGGCGGAGTGCTAAGTACCAGCGACGTCACTAATTGGCTCCAAGTTAAGCGCTCCTAGATTTAGTAAATGCTTTTTCTCAAATAATCTCGATTCATTTCCAGTTTTTTACCGATGGTAGTTTATTTAATATTGTATGAAATTACCAATAAACATCATTTGTTAAAAATTTCCCCTTTCCCTTCCTTCAAGCTAAATATGTAATCTTCTCGACAAATCCTGAGCTTTAAAGGGTTAAGTAATCATATCCACATGTACAGTTTTTGCGTACTGGGAATCTATACCCTAATGTTTTCATGGATTTTATACAAAATGATAACATGATTTAAAGTTAATACCTTTAAAGACTCACCTTCATGTTGTTAATCCATTGAAAAACTAATTCTGAATGTAATCACTTTTAAGGATCGATATATCATATATGAACCCTGATGTGCACCCCCACCCAATCAAAGCCACAGCCGACCCACACACACACACACACGCACGTACGCACGCACGCACGCACGCACGCACGCACACACATACGCACGCACGCACACACGCACGCACACACGCACACACGCACACACGCACACACACACACACGCGCGTACGCACGCCCGCCCGCCAACTCGCACGCACGAACACACACACTCACACACACACACACACACACACACACGCACACACACACGCACACCTACACCCATACACACACACGCACGCACACACGCACGCACGCACGCATGTACGCACGCACGCACGCACGCACGCACGCACGCACGCACGCACGCACGTACGTACGTACGTACGTACGCACGTACGTACGCACACACGCACACACGCACACACGCACGCACGCACCCAGCACAACCCCACACCCCGCCCCTCAATCCACCGCCCTATCACACACGCACCTATGCACACAAGGACAACTGATCAGTTACATTCTGGCATAAAATGCAACATTGGCACAGAAATGAACAGGGCCCTGTGTAACCTCAATGGCACGCATTCTGGGCCATTCCTCGGGACATTTTGAAAATCTAGGCCCTGGCCTTCGATATGTGCCATATTTCCCCCAACTGCTCGGCCCGCCCCTGGTATAACGAATGCAACTTCGTAAAAAGATTTTTCATAAGATTGACGCCCTGCAAGAAATATCTTTGCCAGGGTTATTTTTTAATCTGGTGACAAAACATGCATAAATCAACGCGTATTAAACAATAGCATGTATTATCATATAAACAAGTCTTCTAGCCCGTTCCATATTTTTCGATATGAGCACACGTGCCATATTGAACGGAGTATTTTCATTGGCTGTTGAGTGCTCAACCCATTTAAATCGACCAATTAAAACATCGATTGGCGTGAGCGTGACGCATAGGGATTACTGCGCGGTACTGTTTTACTACGATTTGTTTACTACGTTTTGTCATTCATGAAACGTCATCGCAAAATGTCATCGTTTGACAGTTTATCAGTCGGCAGCGAAATAACGATTGATGGTCGTGGCTATAATTGTCAATGACCAGTTAAAATACTATTTAACGGCTGACATCACCAGATTTTGTGTTTGTCACTATATTTTGCTGCGCATTCAGAATCTGTTATCAAGTAGTGGTGCGTCACAGCGGCGGTATCGATTTCACGAAAATCAACAATGAGAAATCAGATAAAAGTCACATCAGCAACTATTGGCAAATATTTCAAAATTACAGTTTATTTGATAAATAAAATCTCAAACTCGGTCACTTTTCATATCACTATTATGAACCTCGTTGAAAATGATCAATTTTGCACTCGCTAAAGCTCATGCAAATTCATAATTTTCAACTCAGTCCATAATAGTGATATGAAAAGTGACCTCGTTCCAGATTCTCTATTTATGTAATATCATGCGTCAATTACGAGAAAATGTTTAAATGCGCGCAATATTGCAGCTTTTGCTGTCGTGGAAATAATAAATCACGAATCTAGGCCTACAAGTGACATAGCTTTTTAATTTTATCACATTTTTTTTTAAAAACGCATCACATTAACAGTAGAGGAGAGGCGAGCTGGGGTCCGATTTTCACACCTTTTTCTTTTGTTCTTTCCTTTGTTGTTTCCTTTGTTCTTTCCTTTGTTATTTTGATACCGTTTGTCATTTGATCTCCGCCGCCGTATGAAAAGTTGTGAAATTCAAACCCCATCTCTCCGCCATTCTGATTGGGTGTTAGATGTAGAGGGTAACCATAAGCCACTCTGCCTCATTAAATCACGCGAAGCCTGTTATCCAATGTGGCGAGCTTATGTGGAACAAGGGTTAACGAGGGTAATTAAGGATAATTGACAGGTTACATGGCTGGCCTCGTCTTTTCCTGACTCTGGGAGCTCATTCAATCATGAAGCCGAGCCCCCTCGTTAAATCACATGTCTCCTGGTATCCAATGAGGGGAGCTTATGGGTAATTAGCATAATAGCATGCGTTAATCGATAGGAAAAGCATATAAAAGCTGTATAAAAATCTGATCTGTTATGCCTTAACGTTTTGACTTTGTTTAAACGGTTTTGTTCAACATCTATTATAATTATGAATACAGCATATTTTCTAGATTGTGACATGCCTGTTGTGCTTGGTAACAATGTGCACGTATGTGTCATGAAACGTTATGACGAATTTGTAGTAGACATAAACGAGTTTAGTGTTGGTAGTGTTTACCCCAACAAGCGAGGCGTGTTTATGTACGGTAATACGCTTTGAAAGTTCGCAGCTATGATTCCTGCATTCAACGAAACTGTGCTTAGGGATAGGTGTTCGATAGAGTAGAGCAAAGTAATTACATATATGAATTAGAACCTCAATTAAAGGTCACTATCAGCACTAAATATCCGTACGTCAAGCTAACTTAGTACTTTACTTCACCAGATCAAACTGAGATGAAACTATCATTCAGGAGCATAACATTTTCTAACGACTAATGGCGAATTCCGAAAGAGAACTTGCATGAAATTCTCGAAGTTATAATGAACTCAACAATCATGTACGCATTTTATGCCCCAGAAAACGAAGATCCTATTGCATTTTAATGTGACATAGTGCGGCCATGCAATATTGAAAAAGAATCTACAGCTGATCGTGAATATCTAGATAAAAACTCCCGATCATTGGTGCAATGATCTTCAAGGATTCCAGAGATCAGTTATTACGCATTAGATTAATGGCTGATTCGCGTCATTTGGATAATGGGCAGAGACAAATCAGGCTATGTAGTAATGCGCCTTTACTCTTCGGCTCCAGAGTCAACTTAAGTTTAATGGTTGATGAAGACATTTGGTTTGAAATAGTCAGAACTCTACGCAGCTTAATATCGGATAGGTTATACATTACTACTACGGTTGAAGAGCTTAAGTTACTGCAGTTTTAGTGGGTGACACTGCAAAGACTAAGGATTGCATATTCTCGAGAGCATGCATGACTCGATTACTGGGATTAATGTCTAAGCAACCGTATAACAGTGTCGATGTAGACAATTCTGATTCTGAAATAGACTGAGCCATTCAGAACATATATCATACATCCCCAGAGGATCTCGGAGCATTAGATTACATTATTCGACCTGTGTCTATGGATGTAAAACAAGAAATGCTATTGGGATTCGAACCTTTGCGGATACGCTGAGTTCTAATGATTTACCTGATTACGAAGACACATGTTTTACATCACACGACATGCCAAGCGATGCTGAAACTTATGCTCAACCAGTAGCTATACATTATCCCCACCCCGATATGTTCCATCAAGATATAAATGAACGTGAATATCTGAGTTCTGACCCCAAAAACGTTACACAATCTACCCAAGACAATGTTTCGACTATTTTCGCAAACTTATTGAATTTAGCGATCTGTAGACTAGTGATTCGGGACTGATATGACATGACAGACCATCTCAATGTGAACACAAGTGCATTTGTATCGATTATTTCTTAAGACCTATCGGCAATGTAGAACTAGAATGTGCAGTCAATCGCATACCATCGCAAATCCCCACACATTCACCACTTCGAGCTTTACCCTCGTTTTGACCCAAAACAATACATTCCTTGAAATGTAGATTCAATGGGTAATGGGTTTCAAAATTTCAATAATTGGCCGATGCCCAATTTGCCAATTTGATCCTTGGCCACTGCCCTCAGATTGAATCAAGAACAAAATAATTTGCTGTACTGTAGTCTATTAACTACAAGCTTCAAAATGATATGTGACATGACCACATTTGATCAAATTAATTTTTTGCCCCCTGGGGTGGGGGGGGGAGGGGGGGGGGAGGGATGGTGATATCAAAATTCTCATGTGTCCTGGATATCTTTGCCCATAGGTGTAATAAACTCCAAAGTTTCAAATTTCTATCTAAAATGGTGTGTGAAGAGTTGCAATACAATCAATTGGTTCCCAATTTTGACCTTTTTACTCCGCCCCTACCCTCAGCTTGACCCAAGATCAAAAGAATTAATGTTACTGTAGTCTACTACTGATGGGTTTCAAAATAATATGTGACATGATTACCTTTGGATAAATTTAATTTTTGTCCCACAGTCCCCACCCTGAGCCCCACTGCTGGGGGCGGGGGTGTCATAACAAAATTTCAAAAGTGCCAAGGTCATCCATGGTCATATGTGTAATCATACCAAAAGTTTCAAGCTTCTATGTGAAACGGTCTCGGAGGAGTTGCTTTGCAATCAATTGGTGCCCAATTTTGACCCCGCCCCCTACCCTCAGTTTGACCAAAGATCAAAACAATACCTTGTACTGTAGTCGACTCATCATTGGCGAAAATTTTTATCACACATTTCCCACCCCTAGGGCCGTACCCCTGGGGTCATATCAAAATCTTAAATGTGTCATGCACATCCCTGCCCATATATGTAACCATCCCCAAACTTTCAAGTTTCTAGGAGGAGTTGCATTACAATCGCTTGGTGCACACTTTTGACACCGCCCCTACCCTCAGTTTGACCCGAGATCGAAATAATACCTTGTACTCTAGTCTACTCATCATTGGCTTGAAAATGATATGCGACATGACAACCTATAGAAAGTTTTTATTTTGTACCCCACATTTCAAACCCCAGCGCCATACCCTTGGGGTCATATACAAATTCCCCGCCCCCTACCTGCAGTTTGACCCAAGATAAAAATAATTCCTTGTACTGTAGCCTACTAATCACTGGCTTGAAAATGCTATGTGACATGACAACCTTTGGAAAATTTTGATTTTTGACCACACATTCCCACCCCCTGGGTCTTGCTCATGTGGCGCATGCCAAAATTCCAAAAGTGTCATGCACATCCGTGTCCATATATGCAATTATTCCCAAAGTTTCAAGTTTCTATCTGAAATGGTCTAGGAGGAGTTGCATTACACTCGATAATTAGTGGCCAGTTTTGACCTTTTGATCCCCTGTGCCCAGCTCGGGTTGAGCAGGGGGGGTGGGGTGGCAGAAAAAAGTTCCAAAAGTGTCATGCACATCCTTGCTCATAGGTATAATCATCCCCAAGGTTTCAAGTTTCTATCTAAAATGGTTTAGGAGGAGATGCGTTTCAATCGATAAGTGTGCAGATGGCCGGCACACACACAGGTCGCATAACATAATCCCCACCTTTTCTTCGAAAAGCGTAGGGAGAATCACATAACTTAAATAGAAAGCCCAGAAGGCTCATTTGAAATTCAAAATTCTAAATTTAAAACTCGACTTTGAAATTCAAAACTGGATTTCGAAATTCAAATCTCGGCTTCGAAATTCAAATCTTAACACAGCCAATTATTTTTATGTGTATACAGTCTGCCATGGCCAATCCAGGAAATATATCACATGTGCCCCTAGAGCACACATAACTACACAACTCAATATACGCATAATCCCATTAACAATACACCCATCATTACCATACCATTCCTATACATCACTTCTACCCATAACAATACGGCCACCACTACCTTAGCTTAGCCTAGTAGCCTAGCCTAGCACCCGACTAAGCAAGTCTACTTGGTGAGCCTTCTAACATAGCCAGCTAGCATAACCTGCTACCATACCCTACTAGCAAAGCCAGCTAGCATAGCCTATCCTAATAGCGTATTCTATTGGTCTAACATACAAGACTATTCTCGTAGAATAGTAGCCAACTCTGGTCTTCTGGCCTGGCATAGCATACTGGTCTAGCACACTAACTTAATCTACTAGATCACTTGCATATATAGCGAACTAGCACATTCTACAACTGGTCTAGGTTAAATCAGACTGACCTAGCCCATTTCCAGTTTCTGGCCTGCTATTATATGCGACTGAACTAATGCCATCGCATACTAGACTAATGGCATGGTCTACTAATTTCTATGTTAGTCTACTACTCCAGCCTGCTGCTCTGCTAGTCTATCCTACTAGTCGACTAACAGACAGAACTAGTCTAACCGAGTTGCCAACTGGCCGAATATACTAGCCTACTTGTCTAACTTACTGAAACCACTAGCCAAACGGACTAACCCAGCCTCCTTGCATACTGGTCTGGTATACTAGCCTAATGACATCTAACCTGATTAGCCTATTAGACTAGCCAGCTAACAACGTCTTCTAGACTAACCTACTGACATGGTTGTTTCGCATACTAGCCTACTGGAATAACCTACTAGACTAACAAAGCATACTGCCTGTTAACCTCTGCTGCCCATGTCTATCTGAACCAACTAGCTTAGAGACGTATCATACTGACAGAATCGACTAGCCTACTCGTCTACCCTACTAGTCTACTGGTCTGCCTAACTAGCATACTCTACCAGCATAATGGCATAGCCTACCAGGTTATCCTGCTACACTAGTCAACTAGCCAATTAGCAAACTGATTAACCTACTGGCATATGACATTTGTCTAGCCTACTATTCAAATGTGAGTATGGTATGGGGTGGCTATAGAGCTGGAGTAGCTATGGGTATGGGGCTATGGGATGGGTAGCTATAGGTAGAATAACTATGGGAATACGTGTATGGGTAGCTTAATGCTTGGTTATGTAATGGTGGTAGCTCTGTGGGCATGGATATAGTAGCTATATGTTTTGGCTAGCTCTAATGTGCGGGTAGCTATGGGACAGGTAGTGATGTGGTATGTGGTATGTTAGCTAATGGGATATGGGTATTGATAGATACTCATGTAGCTATGCTAAAGTAGTTATGTGGGTAGGGGTAGTACTGGGAAAGGGCTGTTATTTTGTGGTATGGGTAGATGTGTGGTATATATATATATATAACCGATGATGCAAATATATATATTTACCCAAATTTAAAAATCCCATACACCCAAACATCATAACTACCTACTCGTACACACAAAGCTAACCATAGGAGAATACCTTTGCTAAACTTATAGGCTTATAGTAAAGTTTAGCAAAGGTATTCTCATAGGGTTAGCTTTGTGTGTATGAGTAGGTAGTTATGATGTATGGGTGTATGGGAGTTTTACCTTTGGGTGTATGGTATGCTTATATATATATATATATATATATATATATATATATATATATATATATATATATATATATATATATATATATATATATATATATATATATATATATATATATATATATATATATATATATATATATATATATATATATATATATATATATATATATATATATATACCAATACCATACTCTCAAAGTTAAAAATCCCATACACCCACATATCATAACTACCTATTCATACACACATGCATGTGTGTGTGTGTATATATATACCCCTGGCCTTACATCAATAACCCCTCCAACCGAAAATACCAAGCCTAGCTGTAAGTACATACAGACATCACCCAAATACTCAATTATGTATCCAACACAAGTACATATATGCACCAACGCACCAACACCAAGGACCTCCCCACCTGTCAGGGACACACGTACACTGGGTGGGGCAGTGTGGGCTGGTGCGTGGCTGGGTTGGGTGGTATGATATGCTGGGCCAGGCTACTATGCTAGATAGGTAGGCATATAGGGTAAGCCATTCTAGCATGCTAAACGAGGCTAATATGCTAGGCCAGTAGACTAGGCCAAGCTCGTATGCTAGGTCAATGTGATATGCTATTACTATGATAAGCCAGACTGGGTTACTATGCTAGGAGAGCATAGTTGTATGTTAGACAATTAGACAATGCTAGTATGTAGGCCAGGGGGCCAATCCAGACTCGTAAGTTTGTAAAGCCCGTATGCTAGAAGGCTATGCTAATATGAGGAGGCGGCATGGTGTAGTGCCTATCTCTCAGGACTGCTTAACTGGAGAACCCAGTTCTCGCCTGGGCTCTACATTCGTCGTCGTTGGAAATTTACAAATAGTAGACTTACATAAATCCAACCTAGATATGGCATGGATGGGACCTGGAATTAGGTATTCGATAGATGCCAATCAAACCAATAACTTCTTCGGCTATGCTAGCAGGATAGCACAGTGCGTTAGGCCAGTAGGTTCGGTTATACCATACTAGTAGAATGTGCCAGTAGACAGCTAGGTCAGTGCATTAGAAGGTTAGGCCAATAAACTTGTAGATTAGGCTAATAGGCTAGAGCAGTAGGCTAGACTAGTATAGGCGGCCATCCAGCATGTTAGCAGGCTATGCAATTAGATTATCCAAGTAGGCTATGACAGTAGGTCAGACTATGATGTTTAGCTGGTCATCTAGTACATTAGACCTATGTGTTAGTCAGACCAGTAGGTAGGCCAGTAGGCCATGGCATAGTATGAGACTAAGCCGTCCCTGGCTAGGCAGCATAGGCTAGTAGGCTATCCTGGTAGTAGCATACACCAGCCAGTAGGATAGGCAGCCTAAACTAGTAGGCTATGCTCGTAGGCTAGAGGTCTAGTAGGTTAGCCTAGTAGGCTATGCTAGTGGGCTATACTAGTAGGTTAGGCGAGGCTAGTATACTAGTGTGCTGGTATAGCTAGGCTACTAGGCTAGGTTATTATGCGAAGCTAGTAGGCTAAGCTAATAAGACTTCATGCTGGGCTCGGCTAATGGACTATGATAATGTAGTCCTGTCTGCGTTGATATGTGTAGCAGTGATGTGTTGGTATGGCAGAGTAGCAGTGGGTGTATGGGTAAGGGTGGGTCTATGGGTCTATGAGTGTACTGATAAGGGGTAGATATGAGTATTGGCTTTATATAGTGTGTATGACATTGGCTAGCAATGTTTATTCGGGGTAGAGATTGCTATGTTGGAATTATGTAAAGATGGATATGGGTGTATGAGTAGGAAGAATTGGTGTAAGGGTAGGTTAAGGATAGGTATAAGGCGGCTATGAATGTCTGGTTTGGCATAGCTATGGGGGTATTGGTGCTAATCGGTATGAGTGCATTTGGGTATAGGTACGGGATGGTATCAAATGCTAGCGGTGGATTTATATGTAGTGGTAGAAATTTTGGATATATAAGACTGTTCATAATATGCTGATTTAACATTTGAATTTCGAAGTCGAGTTTTTTAATTTCGAATTCGAATTTTGAATTTCGAAATCAAGCTTTAAATTTTGAATTTTGATTTTCGAATGAGCTTTCAAGTATGGGCTTCCATACTTAAACGCATTAGAATGTGTACCTACAATCGATTTCTTTAGGGCATTGTCTATAGATCCGAATTTATATCGGAATGTATAGCATTATACAAAGCCTGTAAGACTGAATGGCTAAACGATGTACTACGCGCTGTTTATAAGCTGCGCGAATAACCTACTACAATTATTGACATAGTTATAACCTATAATTATCGAATTTGTTTTATTTTTCTCAATCAAATCTCGCTCATATTACAGCTATTAAAATGATATATATATATAAGCCTCAACTTAAACAGCGTTTCTCTATTCGCTAATGGTCCGCTACCCCCCACACCTCCCCATCCCGAGCCCCACTGGATAGGCCACTCGCCACGCCCATACCGCCACAAGCCTCACCCTCTCAGAATTATAATTTTAATGTAGGTCCCCTAGACTTACACAGATGTCTGACGTAGTCGGCTAATGAACACCCAATCCAAATCCGAGGTCACTCGCCCAACCCAGTTTATGAACTAAGCTTTGGGCGATTTGATCATTTTTTGTTAAATCGAGTAATGATTCTATAATTGAAATCATTGTCAGTCCATGAATCCTATAATACAGAAAATATATGCAGACCTCTCCACAACTAGCGACAGAGTGCTGCGCTGTCACGCTACATCTATTAATGAGCGTAGATCGTAAACCTTTAGCCTCAGGTTCGTTTTTTCATTCTAGATTCGATAGGCTGAAGGGTTCAACGCTTTCGCCTGTATTATGAATCTTTGTCCAAGTCTTATGACCCCCATGACTTGTCTAGATATATTAGCATCCGCTGAGAGTCTTTTGAAGGCTGCCGCTAATTTAACTTCTAAAAAATCATTAGAATTTGTATAAGGATTCTGCGTCACAGCTGAGCTGATTAAATCTACTAGATTACTATTCAGATAGGCTATGCCATCCATTGTGACATGATTAGTGCTGTCTAAGGATAAGCCGGGTGCCCTATGATCTAAGATTTCAATTAATCTCTGATCTTTACTTCTTAAGCTAGGGCTCAACGATTGAACTAGCTCTTAATTCTAGCATTATCCAAATTTAAACCCCGATGTGCTGAGGTCTAGAGATTCTATGAATGCTGTGAATCATCTGATGATTTAACCGCAGAACCGAATTGCGTAGACTTATCTATCTGCAGTCTAAACTTTTGAAGCATCTGAGAATACAAACTTGACATTTCTTCAGCCGTAAAATTGCTACAATTTAGAATTAGTTCCATCTCTTGATCTAAATCCACAGCAGATCTATGATTTTGATCGCTATTTAGAATATTAATGTTAGATGCCATGTTTATGCCATCTATCATATAATGCGGTGCCAACACCATTTTCTGAATGCTTTCCGTCCCTATTATTATCTGAATAATTTAGAAATAAGAGGTAATATGGCTGGCAGTAGAAGATGTAAGAAACCTCCACGTTGAATAACCCGTCATCTTTGATATAACAGTCTTTTGCTTTTACTGAGTAATCTAATGTTATCTCGATATCTGCGTAAGCATTTATACTGTATTCGATTTAATTTTAACCAATCGCTGGATGGTTACTGCCCCAACACAGCCGATTAGTTTGGGTACTATGGCTGCTATTTACACACGTGTCCAAAATGTCTGCCTCATAAGCGTGTGACTACTAAGTTATTTTTAGCCTGATTTAACTTTAGAAGAAGTGTTACAGAGCACGCCTTTTAAATCTGGCGAGCTTAGACGAATGGGTTTGAAGGTAGTTGAAATGCGGGGTTGCAATTTTAAGGCCTAGATGCTTAACGACACTAGCATTAATGTTTTTCTGAATGCTAGAATGTATCATGAACCGCTTATCATGTACCAATGCCATATGTATGCATCACCAGGCCACAGCAGATGAGTTTATAGCTGATGTGGATGTCACCTTGCTATATCCTCACATTTGTAAGACCCACAAGTACCCTCTAGGCGAACCCAAAGTAATCGTTAGAGATTTTAATCCGGTTGAGGATTTAAGGTCTTACTTTGGCCTGATCCAGTGTGTCTGGTTGCCTTTATCCTTCCCTGTCCTTCCGTATGTTTGTTCTTTCCATCTGTACAAATGCGCTCATGATTTGCAGAGTACTGAATGTACACATAGCGATAGCGAGTGCACTCTACACGGTGTATGGACGTCTATGGAGTTGATGGAGGCGGTACCTAGTTGGTACGGTATCTTGGATTTTGTCGAGCTATGGCACTACGAAGAGCGTACTGATACTCTTTTCAAGGGATACATCGATAACTTTTTGAAAATTGAACAAGAAACATCTAGGTATCCCGAGGATGCGGTCACCGATGTGCAGAAAGACGCGTATGTTCTGGAATATTTTGAATGTGAAGGTATTAAATTAGATAAATCTTTGATAGTTCAAAATAAGGGCCTTACAAAGCTGGCAAAGCAGGTGCTGAATTGTTTGTGGGGTTATTTCGCACTCTACCGCTACCCTAAGCACAAATACGTCAATGCGTATAGCGTCATGTTGAAGTTGCTAATGGATAGAATGATCTCAGTCAAAGATATTTGTGTATGTAACGAAAGCACTCTGTTAATGCACTATCATGTGTTGAACCAATTCGTGCCAGCCATTAATTGTACCAATGTTGCGTTCACTGTGCTTGTCATGAGTCACGCCATGGTTCATTTGCTACAAAGTCTAGTAGCTGTATGCTCGAGTTGCATTTATCACAATACAGATTCCATCATGTATGCTCAAAAACATGCTAAACGTCGCCTAATCCCTGTTTACCATGACTGACTTGGTTATGTCATGGACGAAGTTCCTTCCTGCAGTGAAATAACTGAGTTTGTTAGCACTGGCCCGAAGAGTTACACGTTCAGACAGCTAGATAGAGAGACTGGGGATATAAAGAATATCTGCAAAATTAAGGGCTTACGATTAAATTACAGGAATAATGGGTTGGGATTTGATACACTGTTAGCCACGGTCAGCGATCATAATCTCAAAACATAGATTTTGAGTAAGGATACTGAGAAACGTTTCGGATTTACTTACAAAAAACATAATATTTAATAACTGTCATACTAAACCGTATGGTTTTCAGGATATCTCTAGGGTCTAATTTTATGATAGCTGCGGGTGGGAAAGTTGAGGGGTGCTTTCGGATTGGTGCAGGCTGGATGTGTCGAGCATAACCTGGGGGTATGCGTGTTTGAGCATGAGCAAATGGGAAAAACATGCCGGCGGGGTGGCCAAACAGTTGCGTTGGGGAGGTTTATCTGTCACGTTTGTGTGGTGTATAATACGCTAGCTCGTAACGTAGACGATTACTAGCATACCATTCATCGAGGGGAAGTAAGTAATCAGTTAGAAATGTGTGGAGGCCAATATATAGTTATAGGGTGGTGGGTAGGTGGGCGGGGGGGGGGGTTGGGGTGGAAAGGGGCAAACACGAGTAAATTATGCTCTATTCATGCGTTGAGACATTTTAAAAACATTATTTAGCATATTTAAACTATACCCTACACCCACTCCGACACATTGACAATTAATATCTCCAAATCCTGCCTCTATGAAAATCCATGCACTATCTTTAGAGCCAATCTGTTAGTGGTTCAGTATCGCTTAGAGCGTTTCTTCAAATTTATTTAAATAGTAGCTCTAAAATCAGTTTCGCTAATACCTCAGTCGCATCTCAAAAACATTTGTACCTTTAATATTTTAATTAAATTACTGTTTGTATTTGTTTTACATATAATTCGTTTTTTTATATTTTTGCTTATTCATATGCATATTTTTACCATCTGCATATTTATTGTCTGTATATTTTATCGGTTGTATAGTTACAGAAACTATATTTTATTTTAAAATTTTGAAATGTGAAATGAATCTTAAATTTTTAATTGAAAAAAACTTAGATAATCATCGCTTATAACCCATTCAAACTCTAGGTCAACTTAGACTGGAGTTATTTCCCAATATTGCGTGGCCACTCGATGCCTGTTAAAAAGTATTAGATTCTCGTTATTAATTTAACACGCTTGAAAATTGATTCGCTGAACTGTATACGACTCTGACGATTGCTACACGTGGTCAGAGTTGTTTTAAAGCTCGATTAGTTAATTTTAATCTGTTGGAGTAATAAATAAAAGATTGTCCTTATGCGATGCATCGACCCTTGATACAGCCATGAAGCCTGTCAATCATGCTTACACTATACATTAACCATTGCCCATCAGCATTACGCTAATTACCCGTAGGCTCACCTCATGGGATGCCAGGAGACAAGTGGTTTAACAAGTGGAGCAGGGCTTCACGATTGAATGAGTTCACAGAGTCAGGAAAAGACAAGTCCAGGCATGCGCCCTGTCAATCATACTACGCCATGCATTAACCCTTGTCAATCCGAATTACACTAATTGAGCAAGTTTCCAGGAAAAGACGATTCCATACATGTACCCTATCAATCATCCTTAATTACCCTCATTAGCCCTTGTCAATCAGCATTACACTAATTGCCCGTAAGCTCACCTCATTGGATACCAGGAGACACATTGAAGATTTTCGATACCACTTTCCTAAATTATTTATACGCTCACAACTACAACTTCGAGAAGACTTATGATGTTGATGATTGCTGCGACAATCAATCTTCTCGCCGCTGCAGTCGTATAGTTACCGCTCGCCTCTTCACAGATGGGATGAAGATATTTTTAGTAACTGGGCCTGATCTGACTTCTTGAACATTCTTAGTAAGGCACGGTGTTTCTCCGTACTTCTTAGGAGCTTTCTAAAGAACAACCGAACTAGTGCCTTGCATTTTACAAGGGGATAATTTTATTTCTATAGCTAACCGTACAATAACTTTTACGTGTCAATGGTAACTTATACTGTCACACGAAATAGATTATACTCTATTATAACGATACTGCTTAATATAATTATGGTCCTACTCTAAACTATTCAATTCTGACTTTGACTAACTTGTGGCTACCGATTACTCGCGACACTACGGTCGATATGATATCTAGCTAGCCTAACGTAACAACGACTCGATTTACTTAGACTCACTACTGACAAAGCAACGTCTGCTTTGGAATCACAGATGGTGAAGATTAAAGATTCAATAGACAAAGTGCCTATTAAATACTCTTCATATTTCCCTAACTTCTATACATATTACGATATATAGATCTATATATATTGTAATATATAGTTTCTGTTCCTTTCATCCTTCTAGGTAGATATAACCACTGTTTGATTGGCCCGCATCATTCTTGCCTCCAATCAACCGCTGCTTATCTCTTCCTAGAAGTTTGTACCTATTCTTGTTGATCCTCCCGACCAATCCCTGCTCGCCTATCTCTCGACTTTACTTTGAAACCTTGTTCCTTTTGTTTCTCTGCCACAGAGTTTGACTAGATGCTCATTGATTATGACGTCATCTCGGCCAATCAAACTCTGGGCTTCTCTTCTATGGATTCATTACTTAAACACGATATATCTACACTCTACTCTGGCAAAGCAGTTCCAGCTGGTTCTGATTTGATGCGATCTGTCAGCTAACTAACAACATTACGGAATGTGTTGTTGTAGCATGCCTTTCTTTGATTGACATATAGTTGATATACAAATTTTGATTGTGTTATTAATTCCTACAGGACGCTACAATGCCTCTGTCCTGTCCCTTGCCTATCTTGGATAAGCCTGTAGGAAGCGAACGTTAATAAGCACATGAGCTGTATGATCTCATTGCCAGCTGGTGTTGTTGTACTTGCTTAAGGGAGTCGGAATGCCGACCGTCAACAACTACATGTCAGTCTGTCACCTATCATTTCCTATAATCTCTCTCAATTCCCATCGATTCTGTTCACTCGAATATTTACTAAACTTACGACCGAAACGACTGCTGAACATTATAAAAGTGTGTGCCGATCCCACAGCAACAACTTTTATCTTCAACTATTGACAGATATCACCAACCCAGAACCGTTGGTCCTATTTCAATCTATTCTAATTTCTAACTTATTGGTATGACTTTACTGCTAACAGTTTCGATATAGTTTCTATCCTATTTCCGCGAAACTGTATCACTAGCACTGGTCAATGTCACCCAGTGCATCTTCCTACTAACTACATTATACTATTCATTCAGTTCATTATTCAGTTCATTAGCTCACCTGGTATTTTCAAATATGAATTTCACTGAGGTCTTACTCGTAAATATAAGATGTCTACCGGGGTCATGACTTCCCATAAGACGATCCGATATCTACACATGCCCCTCAACCGAAGTTAATTACCCATCTCTTAAGGCCTTAAGAGAGCGATAATTAACTCGTTGTGCACTATCAACAACCAAACCACACTATACCAGGGCTATCCAGAACTGACGTCCTGTACAACAACATATCTGTTAACACCTAGCAACAAAAGAACGATACTACGAAGATAAAACAAATCAACAATCAATACAATACCAAAACAATATAACGAATAACTACCAATTCTAATCCTACAGTCAAATCATTACAGGTCATATACATTGTCATAGCGACATCCACAATACATGCAATAAACAATCAATACGTGGCACAATAATAAAGTCTGTGCACCGCTAAGAAATATCCTCGGAATCCATACCATTGTTTAGGAATGAGGAAAATATATGCAAACATGGCACTATCATTTAGTTCGTGCTACAATTTATGTCTTCATACTGTACACTGATGTTAGTGTCCCTGGTTACCCTCACGTCTATCCAGTCATCAGCCGTCGGGTCGATCACAGTCCTGTCAGTATCGTTAGGCGATAACCCGGCTGACAAACGCTGGGCTACTTCTGCTAAATCCGATGGGCTAAACAATTCTTCGGTTAATCTACCCAATTCTAAGGAGGCAGTTTGCCTATGAAATCGGGCAGCAGCCTTCTGATAACTGTACACTACACTTTCGGCCGAGTCAATTATATGACCCAGACGCACTAGCGCGTATAAGTCGGCCTGTCGATTTGCATGAATTTTAAATACTTCGCTTACATTGTGAGCAAAGCTGGATAGACTGTCCGTGACTTCGTTGATCCTATCCACATTGGAATTGATCCCCTCGAAAGCTAGTTTCACATGAGATGCCAGCTGGTTAGAGAAGTGAACCAACCGATTCATTTTCCCCATAGCCTTTTTAACAACATCTTTAATCATTTCAATATCACCCGCCGTGGTGGTGCCGAACAAGGAAGAGGCTATGTCCCCCACGAAATTAAACAGTCCACGCTTCCTACGAGTAACAACCTGTTTCATCATCGTCTCTTGAGTATTGACTGCAATTTTTCTTATACCATTTATGCGATGCTGGAGACCGAAAATATCATTGTGGCTTAATGACGTCTTTTTACCAATGTCCGCCACTAGGACACGAAACTGCGCCACACGGTTAAGAAAATCGGCCGGCAAATATGGATGGTCTATTGATACCACTAGCGTCCACTCAGCACGAATTACTGCCACATTTTCAGGCCTAGTAATCATTACTCCATTTGGCAACTTAACTACACTCGCTTTCCTACAAAGTCCATTCATTATACTCACGAACGTCGCTACTACACATAACTGTAATGCATACATGATGCTATATCAAGGCGATTTACCAGAACAATGTTGTCAGTACTGCTCTTAGGCAGAGATTAAAATTCTCTCTGGCTACGTCGCCTTATAACTGCATCGATACGACTGATGAAGTCATCGTATCGAGCACGGCCAAACGCGCCAATCCTGAGTCTTTTGGGATCTGAGTAGACATCAGGAGCGAGACTGCGCTTGCGCAGAAAGTAGGGATGCGATGGAAGCATTTCCATTGGCTCAGTGACGGTTTCGGGTACACCCTCCGAAGTGTCCATCACCATAGTACGAGGAGTTATGATGGTTTCACTCGTTGACTCATGGTTTCGAATCTGACTCGTACTAGGTTGATCTATATTTATATCAACCACCTTACCACCCTTGCGCACCCTTGGCTCTTCATCAGAAGCTGGCCGCTTCCTACGAGCTCGCTTACTCGATGTTGCACCAGAGTCGTTTACCGGCAAAGGTTTGGACTTGGGTATCATCACCCGCGGGTGATGGCTGGCTTTCGTACCTTTGGCAGGGTTACGAATAGGGCGTGCTCGTATCTTGTCCCAACACATTTCTGAGTCGACTACATGCAACTTAGAGATATTAAGTACGCGTACTTTCCCAGATCTTTGATGTCGGACATGAGCCACGGGCCCATTGATCTTAAAGATCTCGTATTCGGGGTCACTGCGAGAGGTCAACTTCATCCTCTCCTCAGCCTTCACGACCACCGAATCGCCAACCTTGTACTCCCCAGCGTTCGCACGCTTATTAATTTGTTCCCGGTGAATCTCTCTAGACTTAGCCATTTCTCCACGAGTGCGCAGCAAGGCATTATTGAGACACGTCAGTCTCTCACCAAGATCCTGCAAAGCATCGATGGGAATAGCAAACGGAATCCTTACTCGTCGACCATACATCAAATAAAATGCCGTATATCTGGTCGTGGAATGACGAGTACTGCGGTACGCTGTCAAAGCTGCACCCAACTCATCTTCCCAATTACGAGACTCGTTATTCACCCCTTTCTGAATCAACTCCTTAAGAGTTCGATTGAACCTCTCGGTACGTCCATTTGTTTGTGGATGGTATGGACTCGATCATCTATGATCGATACCGTGTTCCAGAAATTGTTCTTCCAGAGAATTGGAACAAAATTCTTTGCCCTGATCTGTTATCAAGATCTCAGGGACACCATGACGAGCGACGTACTCATTGAAGAACTTGTCTTCAACATTCTGAGCCATCTTAGCCGGAATTGGATATGCCTCTGCCCAGGCAGAGCAGTGATCAATTATCGTCATTATATACACATTACCCTTACTCGACTCTAATAGCAGACCAATCAAATCCATACCAATTATCTGACTCGGATAATTGGCCATGGGTCGAGTAGTGACAGGTCGGTTGACCTGGCACGTCATACACATCTCCAGCATATGTACCACGTCTTTCCTTAAAGACGTCCACACAAAAGAATCCCGTACCATACCGATGGTCTTTTGTAGACCTTGGTGACCAGCTCGTTCATGAGCCATCCAGAGCACTTTCTCACGGAACAGGGTAGGTAACATGATTCTGGGGTACTCAGCGTCCAACGCTGATGGTGTCACTAAAGAATACAAAATACCGTTTTTGACCATATATTCCTCCGGTGTGTTCTTGAACAACTCCGGGTATTCCGTGGTCTGCTCGGTACGCAATTCGTCGTAGGGTATGTCATAAACCTCCAGAGGGACATGCGGTAACGCACCTTCATCTACCTCGGGTATGACATAATTGCCCGTGTCTAACGTGGCGACCTCCACTGGACGACGTAATCTGGACAACATGTCCGCTCGAATATTCTTCGAGCCTTGGATGTACTCAATCTTACTTCCGTACTCCGTAATCAGTACTGCCCAGCGCTGCACCTTCGTGTTCTTCACTTCTCCCACAAACAAACTCTTTAGGGGTTTGTGGTCCATGTACACAGTAAACTGCGCGCCAAATAGATATGGTCGGAGCTTCTTCAATGCATAGATCACAGCGTAAGCCTCCTTCTCTATTACGGGCCAATTAAGCTGACTATCTTTAAGTGTAGAGCTTACATACTGGATCACCCGCTCTATACCTTTCTCATCTTCCTGCACCAATATTGCACCAATCGCATAGCTAGACGCATCAGTATATAATTTATATGGGGCGTTCAAATTCGGATATGTGGGAACCGTCTCACTACACAGCAAGTTCTGCAATTTCTTGAACGCTTGCTGTTCATCCGCACCCCATTCAAAACGTTTATATTTCTTTGTTAACTCTATTAAAGGCTTCGCAATTTCGGCATAGCCTCGCACACAGGATCGGTAGTAACCTGTAGCTCCAAGAAAACTTCTCACTTCACCCACATCTCGGGGTGGAGACATTTCTCTAATGACCTTGACCTCTGTGCCTGAGGAGCTACTCCTTGTGCGGAAATACGATACCTAACAAATCTACCGACGGACTAGCGAAATCGCATTTCTTCTTCTTAACCTGTAGATTATATTTTCGAATCTTACGCATGACCTTACGTAAGTGCTGTGCATGTTCAGCTGGATTTCGAGAATATATGACTACGTCATGTACAAAAACATGCAGATATTTTCCAACGAATTCTCGGAAAATATCATTCATCGCCCTTTGAAATACGGCATATTCATAGTTGCAAAAACCGAACGGCATACGAATCCATTCAAACAAACCTTCACTGCAGACGAACGCTGTCTTCTCTATGTCTTGGGGGTCCATTGGTATCTGCCAATAGCCTGACTTCAAGTCCATAGTAGAAAAGATCATTGCGCCGCGCATCGAATCAAAAATATCTGATATGTTTGGTAATGGATAGCTATCCTTGCGACATACGGAATTCAACTTTCTATAGTCAATACAAAACCTAGTGTCACCGTCCTTCTTAGGGACTAAAGTAATGGGTGACGCCCAGGGTGATGACGATGGTCTTATGACGCCCGCTGCCAGCATCTCAGCCACTTGGTTCTTGACTACATACTGCTTGGCAAGTGGTAGACGGTAGGCCTTCTGCCTTATAGGAAACGCATTTCCTGTTGGTACCATACACTTCACTTTGGGGACCAATCCTAAAGTGTTTGGACGAGCCGTATCAAAGTTATCCGCAAAGTCCTCAAGTATATCCGGTCGTTTCCTTACAACTAGAATATACGTATCTCGTTTGTTCCCTATAGGGATACCTAAAGGGATATACCTGACCAAACCATACTACTTCTTTGGTCCAATAGTCAATCTTTGCATTTCCCAAGTGCAAAGCATCCGCACCAATCAAACACTCATGCCGCATATTCGCTACCACTGTACCAGGAATAGGCCGGGCATTCTTAAATTTGATTTGTGTCTCCCCCAAAAGCTCTATTGGGGAACCATTTACCGCTAAGAGCATCTTAGCTCTTTTTAGTGGCCTAGCATCTAAGCTGCTACGCCATACATCCTTCCTAATCAAGGACATGCTAGCACCAGTATCTACTAAGGCATGTAAGCACTTACCCTGATCTTCTGGACCGTGGTTGTCCCAGTGTAAACAGATCAGAAACCGCTCGGTCGGTACGCTTACCAACGGTCTCCTCCGTTGTCATTTAATGAAGGGCTCCTTCATCCGCTGACCACTTCAGCATTGGGATTTCTTCGTTCAGAAAACTCTCCTCCATACCGTCCGTACGCGTCGGTTCCCTCTCCAGTTAGAACGAACCCGTCCTGGTCCTCATACTCCTCGTTACTACGAATTCGGTTTGCGTTGTCTTTCTGCACGTTACAAGAATAGTTTTGTGCGGTGATTCTCGGTTCATTGTTCTTCGCTCTATCACCTCAGTATATTGCGTCGATGCTCATATCGCTCTCTAACCACGGTCTTTGTGCTACTGTTCGCTGCGGTTTAGGTTGCGGTGCTCTCAGTGGACAATCATTTATGAGATGCCCGTCTTTAAGACAATGAAAGCAATGTATGGTCGGGGCCGGCCCGGTTTGTCTATCCATATATCCCGCGAAACTTCGTTGATAATCATAGCAATCACGCGCCATGTGCCCTTGCTTTCCGCATGTGAAGCAGATTATAGGCGGTCTCTGGCCCCTTGGTTGGGCTACACGGGTGGGTCGTCTCTGCATATCAGTTCTTGGGGGTTGCCTGGGCTGGTTACAATTCGCCTTATAGTGGCCCTTTTGTCCACAATTATAACAAATGATATCTAACCATGGGTAGTCCGCCGATGGTTTGTCACGCGGTTTCGCCTGCGGCCGTCTTTGGGGGCATGGCTGGTTTCTTAGGTGGCCTTGGCCCCCTGGGTGCCGATTGGGTTTTGCCCTTGGGCTGTAAAGCCTCTACCGTGCTGCATAGCCGCTCGATCAACCGCGTCTGCTGTGCAATCTGTCATTTCATACCATTTATAATGGACCATACATCTTTTCCCTCCTCCATGTCCAGCACTCCCACTTCCATATCGGTTTCTTTCCGATCGTCTATTCACATCGCTTTCAGCAAATCATTACAATTTGCCTCTTCTTCCGTGATCTCTATCGCTCGTTGAAGAGTGGTGGCTTTCTTCCTGACTATTCTTCTTCCCAGTCCAATATCACTAAGGCCCTTGATATACACCCCTAGTATCGTTCTCTGATTATCTGCATTGGTGTTGGGATATGCCCGGCTGGCCAACTCACGATACCTTCTGTTGAAGGCGATAATGGTCTCATTCCTTCTCTGGCGCACCCCCTCAAGGTCATACTTTATTCTCTCGCCCTCATTGGCAGAGATGAAATTCTTTGTGACGTACGTTCGTAACTCTTCAAAGGTAATGTCGTCCCTATTCTTTCCCATCAAATAATGATCCAACGCTCTCGACAGTTGCCCTCGAGAAGCACGGGTTACTATGTATGCTGTTATCCCATCCAGCTTCCCTTCCATCGCCACCCATATGCAATGAGCCTCGTCTAGGAACTGCCGCACCTGCTCCAGTGTGAGCCCGTTGCATGGTTGTATTCGCTGTGTCAGCTCCCTTACTTCTTCACGATGGACCCGGTCCGCCTCCCTTCTAGCACTGCTCTGTATGATGGTACCCGCCATTGCGGTGTCCATCACCTGCATGGCTGCTACCGTTTCCGCTCGTAGCTCAGGATGCCTCCCAGGTTCACCCATTGGTGGGATGCCGGGACCCTCTGGACCTGGTGTCGCCATTATGTATTTGTGTCTATTTAGGGTTTATTTACTGATAGTATAAACAGACTATGACTCGCTTTAATCGAGGCTGCTCCTCACAATTAATGTCTGTGGTTATTTTGATTAATGAATTGTCTCTATATTCTCGGTGTTGCGTCACTTTTGCACTGTCAGACTGTTTAGCTAAATCGATGGATACCTGTACCCTGTCTGCTATGTCTTTTAATACTATGCTAGCTGGCCTGTCTACCTGGGCCATCCGTATTGTCTAGTACTTACTCAGTTCACGCAATGTTTCCACTCCTAATATCCTGGCAGGTGAAGCCACTCAAGATTTTCGATACCACTTTCCTAAATTATTTATACGCTCACAACTACAACTTCGAGAAGACTTATGATGTTGATGATTGCTGCGACAATCTATCTTCTCGCCGCTGCAGTCGTAAAGTTACCGCTCGCCTCTTCACAGATGGGATGAAGATATTTTTAGTAACTGGGCCTGATCTGACTTCTTGAAGATTCTTAGTAAGGCACAGTGTTTCTCCGTACTTCTTAGGAGCTTTCTAAAGAACAACCGAACTAGTGCCTTGCATTTTACAAGGGGATAATTTTATTTCTATAGCTAACTGTACAATAACGTTTACGTGTCAATGGTGACTTATACTGTCACACGAAATAGATTATACTCTATTATAACGATACTGCTTAATATAATTATGGTCCTAATCTAAACTATTCAATTCTGACTTTGACTAACTTGTGGCTACCGATTACTCTCGACACTACGGTCGATATGATATCTAGCTAGCCTAACATAACAATGACTCGATTTACTTAGACTCACTACTGACAAAGCAACGTCTGCTTTGGAATCACAGATGGTGAAGATTAAAGATTCAATAGACAAAGTGCCTATTAAATACTCTTCATATTTTCCTAACTTCTATACATATTACGATATATAGATCTATATATATTGTAATATATAGTTTCTGTTCCTTTCATCCTTCTAGGTAGATATAACCACCGTTTGATTGGCCCGCATCATTCTTGCCTCCAATCACTCTCTGCTTATCTCTTCCTAGAAGTTTGTACCTATTCTTGTTGATCCTCCCGACCAATCCCTGCTCGCCTATCTCTCGACTTTACTTTGAAACCTTGTTCCTTTTGTTTCTCTGCCACAGAGTTTGACTAGATGCTCATTGATTATGACGTCATCTCGGCCAATCAAACTCTGGGCTCTTCTATGGATTCATTACTTAAACACGATATATCTACACTCTACTCTGGCAAAGCGGTTCCAGCTGGTTCTGATTTGATGCGATCTGTCAGCTAACTAACAACATTACGGAATGTGTTGTTGTAGCATGCCTTTCTTTGATTGACATATAGTTGATATACAAATTTCGATTGTGTTATTAATTCCTACAGGACGCTACAATGCCTCTGTCCTGTCCCTTGCCTATCTTGGATAAGCCTGTAGGAAGCGAACGTTAATAAGCACATGAGCTGTATGATCTCATTGCCAGCTGGTGTTGTTGTACTTGCTTAAGGGAGTCGGAATGCCGACCGTCAACAACTACATGTCAGTCTGTCACCTATCATTTCCTATAATCTCTCTCGATTCCCATCGATTCTGTTCACTCGAATATTTACTAAACTTACGACCGAAACGACTGCTGAACATTATAAAAGTGTGTGCCGATCCCACAGCAACAACTTTTATCTTCAACTATTGACAGATATCACCAACCCAGAACCGTTGGTCCTATTTCAATCTATTCTAATTTCTAACTTATTGGTATGACTTTACTGCTAACAGTTTCGATATAGTTTCTATCCTATTTCCGCGAAACTGTATCACTAGCACTGGTCAATATCACCCAGTGCATCTTCCTACTAACTACACTAGACTATTCATTCAGTTCATTATTCAGTTCATTAGCTCACCTGGTATTTTCAAATATGAATTTCACTGAGGTCTTACTCGTAAATATAAGATGTCTACTGGGGTCATGACTTCCCATAAGACGATCCGATATTTACAACATGATTTAACGAGGGGCGGGGCTTCGTGATTGAATGAGTTCCCAGAGCCAGGAAAAGACGTGACCAGTCATGTAACTTGTCAATCATCCTTAATTACCGTCATTAACCCATGTCAATCATTACGCTAATTACCCTTAAGATCACCTCATTGGATGACATGGGTCATGTGATTTAATGAGGGGAGAGGCTTATGGTTGCCCTCTACATCTAACATTCAATCAGAATGGCAGAGAGCTGGGTCACGATTTTGACACCTTTTCAAAAGGCGGTGGAGATCAAAGGAAAAATGGTCTCAAAATAACAAAGGAGAGAACAAAGGAATGAACACAAGAAAAAGGTGTGAAAATCGGACCCAAACTCGACTCTCCTCTACTATTAACCACACCTGATTTTCGTGTATTGATTGAATGCATAAGTTATTAAGTGAAGATGAAATTGTATGAAATATGATAACTAGATTTGAACAAATAATCAAGGACTCCATGGGGCGAAAATGAGTCTGAACATAGACTGGATCGTTTACCACGCAAATAATGTGGGATGTTGGCTGAATCCCGATTTGCGTCCATAATTCCAGTGATGTATCAAATACTGACAATGTATTATTTAATACTTTAGTACCAATTTAAAGCCTGACCTACGGATTTCGATTTTTCGCTAAGATACGTTCACTTAGTAAGCAAAATCTTGGGAAACTCTAGTCTGGCTTTATTGTGTATTATGGTACAGGGACATAGCCACATGGATACACCAACTTGAATGGGCGGGCATAGAGACACACGCATCCACGGGCGCATCGGCCTCAAGAACGCACACTGGAATGCACACATACAGCTTGACAATAGCCATGCTCAGACATGCACATGCAACTACACGACTATAGGATACGGTTGGATGATCGACACGCCCCGTAACACGTGACAGACTCGATGGGACATATCGTGAACCTTACAGCAATACACGGACAAATATATGTATAGAGTATTAATCGACATGCCCACAATGGAACAATCAGTAATTAGTCGGAATAGATACGTGCAGAGTATAACTCTTGTAATTCAATGTAACCATGTTATAATATGCTGTTATACGATTGTATTATATACGTTAATTTTTATTAGTTAAATTAGTTAATTATACTCCTAGGCCACATTCACGCTCAGACACGTTATCACTTACTACACACAAATTTGTTGACATAATGACAGCATTATATTTAAGAGTGGACGAATGTTGACGATGGTCAGTCAGACAGTTAGTTGGACAGGGAGTTAAAGTTAGTTAGTGACAGTTAGTGAGAGTTACGGTTACGGACTCGGACGGACTTCAACAGTGGTCTCTCACCGCTAGTGATGGCTAGTGAGTAGTGAGATTGTCAGCTATGTAGTTAGCTGGCTGGTCGGATAGAGAGAAGACCGTAAGGTTAACTTTGTTATATTTTATTAAGAATTCTTCTTTCTTAGGAATCCACTGTAGTTAAGTAGAATAGGTTTAGAATATGTAAGCGACACATGACTAGAATTTGGAATTATATGTGTAAACTATAGGATTAAGAAAGTTCAGTAAACCAGTCATCATTAATAGAATACAACATTGTGTCATCCAT